>CAUYRT010002423.1:0-11616 GCA_963574885.1 Lepilemur ruficaudatus
GGGGCGAGGCAGAGGGGGCGTTGGTGGGGGTGTGGGGCGAGGCAGAGGGGGCGTGGGTGGGGTGTGGGGCGAGGCAGAGGGGGCGTGGGTGGGGTGTGGGGCGAGGCAGAGGGGGCGTGGGTGGGGTGTGGGGCGAGGCAGACGGGGCGTGGGTGGGGTGTGGGGATAGGGGGAAGGGACGAGGTGGGCAGGAAGGTGGGGTGAGGGGCACTGAGGTCGGCTGATGTGGTCAGAGGCTAGATTTGATTCTGAATGAGACAGGAAGCCTTCTGAGGGTCACGCAGGGGAGAGCTTGGCATGAAATTCAAGAGTTTTCTTTTTTAAATAGGCAGGAACCATTAAGACATCCGTCACTGGGACGAGCATACCGACAGGTAAGACGAATACAGAAATGCTGGAATAAGGAATCAGTTTTCCTCGTCCTCTCACCTCACTCAGTCTGTCTCCGCAGGCACTGTGAGTGGGAACGTGATCGTGAACACCATCGCCGGCGTCCCTGCCGCCACCTTCCAGTCCATCAACAAGCGTCTGGCGTCGCCGGTGGCTCCTGGATCCTTGACTGTGAGTTGTCCCCACACCATAACTTTGTATTCTAGGGAAATTATTATTTCTTTTAAATGTTCCATTGGTGGAAGGAGTGCTAATCTAGTTTTAATTTAGTAAAATAAATAGCCAGTGATTATGGCAGTTGCAGAAACTTCCAGGTGTTTAGGGGATGGTTTCTATTTCGTACTTTGAAGGAATGAAAATACGAGTTTCACGTGCGTGTGTGTGTTGGAAATCTCCCCCCACAGCATGACCCCAGAGAGGAGTGGGTGGGACGTGAGGATGCATCCTTAATTCCACTGACACAGGCGTCCCCACGTGTCACTGTGCCCTCAGGGAGAAGCAGAGAGGAGACGATCGCCCTCTGGGGGGCCTGGTGTCACACAGGGCATGACTTGGTTTCACGTGTGTTGCTGGAGCATGTGCCGGGACTGGGTGGGCACAGGAGAGGGAGCAGTCGATTTCTACAGGAAGGTCTGGACCCTCGGTGTGGGGCGCAGTGGGCACGGTCCCCCCAGGCAGAGCCATGAAACCCTGAACGTGCCAGCGTCAGGCCGCCTGTGCCTCTTTAGTATTTCACCGTCAAAACAAGACTGAGAATAAGGAGTTTAAATGTGTGTGCCGGTTTTCCCTTTAGTCACAGTCCCAAAGGCAACACGTACCCTGAGTGAGAAGAGACTATGCTTCAAAGTCAGTAGTACTTGGACAAGTAGGATGATGTCCGTCTTAGAATTTGAAAAGTGTCTTTCTACGAAGATGACACTGCTGTAGTAATCTAGACGGTGTTGCGGTGTTGTACTGGCAAAAGGATAGATGTGCAGGTGAATGGAATTGGTTAGAGAGTGCAGAAGTAGACCCTCTCACATACATGCACACGTATGTGTGTATTTCTAGTTGGCTTTGGTAGAAATGCCAGGGGAATTCAGTGAAGAGGGGACAGTCTTTCCAGCACATAGCACTGTGACAGTCGGGTAGCCTTGTGCACACTATGAACCTGGACCCATAACTTACACCGTGTATAAAAAGTCTCTCAAAAGAGATCATAGATCTACATGTAAACTCAAAAACTATGAACTTAAAACCCAAACAACATTTCTAGAAAAAAAACATAGAAAATCGTTGCTACCTTGGTTTAGCTAAATATTTCTTAGGATACCAAAAGCCTGTGACTCATGAAAGAAAAATTAATAAATTGGACTTCATCAAAATTAAGAACTTCTTGAAAAATATTAAGAAAATGAAAAGCACAGATTGGGAAAAAATATTTTCAGAACATATCTGATAAAGGAATGGTGTTCGGAACATGTAAAGATTCTTCAGCTCAATAAGAAAACAACTTTAAAACACGGGCAGAAGATTGATGAATAACAAATGCATGAGAATGTGCTCAACATTATTAGTCACTCGGGAAATGCAAATTAAAACCACAGTGACGTATGAGACGAGCGCTTTTTTGCCCCATCTCTGCCTGGCGCCCCCCTCTTCATTCTCAGCGTCACAGGGTCTCAGGTTGGTCCCGCCCTCCTGGTACTCACACACAAAACAATACTATGCAGCAGAGAATAGCTTTAAAAAAATGGACACAAAAACCTGACAGTATCGGATGCTGGTGAGGATGCAGAGCACTGGAACTCGGCACCTTGCTGGTGGGAATGCAAAATCTTAGTCACTTTGGAAAACAGCTTTGTCATCTTCTATAAATTAAACATAAACTTACCATGCAGCTCAGCAATTCTGCTAGGTACTTGCCCAAGAGAAATGGAAGCATGTCTACACAGGGAACCTGAACACGAGCATTTATAGTGGCTTTGTTCATAATTGCTAAAAAAAGAACAACCCAAATGTCCTCAGCTGGTGATTGACCCATAAACTGGTGCATGCACACAGCCCGGCACTACCCGGCAGCACGAACGGTGAGCCCCTGAGACACGCAACAGCGTGAGGGAACCTCAGGTGCGTTTTGCTGCCAGGTGAGTGAAGTTTCAAAAGACGTCGTATGCTGTATGAGCCGTTTAAATAGCATTATAAAACAGCAAAACTGTGGGGACAGAAAACAGGTAAACGATGGCCAGGGGGAGAGGGTTGACAAATGCCTGGGAACGTTCAGGAGGATGGACCATTCCTCGTCTGGATTGTGGGATTAGTTCTTCAGTCGCACATGCGTTTGCCAGAAGGCACAGACAGGACTGTACACCTGAAACAGGCCGATTTTACTCTATGCAAATTATTCCTCAATAAATTGGACTTAAAAAATTAAAACTCTCTAAGTAGTAAAACGTATGTAAAAACAGTTTTTCTAGTATGTGACTTAAGATTATTTCATTTACTTTTCTTTCTACTTTGTGATAACCCACTCTAGGCTTAGTCATCGATAACAGAAGCTGTTAGTGAGGCTCATGGCGTCAGGAACATTCTGTGTGACCAACACCACTGTTTCTGGGAGGGCAGGAAGCCACAGTCACTGCACTGAATGTTCTATTTTGAAAAAGACATTTATTTGTGATATTTTAAAATATAAAGTAATTAATTCACTACAGATTTTTTGAGCAGCTCTTAATGGACAAGATGTTCTTCCTGGGGCTGTAGGCATAGAACTATGACCCAAAGACATGGTAGCTTTTGCGGGTCTCTTACGGTTCTGCGGCTGGAACGTCAGGGAGGCGCAGACACCATGTGGTGGGCAGATGGGGATTTCACTTGCAGAGCTAGAGGAGGCTTTCTGGAGAAAGTAACACTGGGCTTCAGAAGGGTAGGACTTACGTTGTCCACGAAGATGGCTTTTCTGAAGGCAGGGCAGGCAGTGCGAGCAAAGGGCCAGGTGGGACGTGGGGGTGTGTGGAGAGCAGCAGGCGGTCCTGTTGGATGCAGCGCAGACCGTGTGAACAGAGGGGTAGCTGCTCCCTTTAATGGGTTTTTATTGCGTGGCTCCTGTGTGACTGGCGCTGTGTGACGCTGAGGCTAGGTGGTGTTGGAGTTTGGATGTTGGGCTGAAGAACACGGATATATGCATCAGGCGGTGGGGAGCTTTAAAAGTCTTGAACAGAGGTATGTTTCGGGAAGTTCCGTGCAATACTACGTATGTAGGTTAGATTCGAGCAGAAAAGGCCAGGGAGAAAACTACGTCAGTAGTCCAGAAAAGGACTTCTGTTTTGTTGCTAAGATGAGTTAAGTTATTTTTACAGCACTCTCTTAAAGAAGGGAACTGAAATTATTGGGTAAAAATTTTAAAAATCTTCTTAAAAGTTTCAAGGAGCTGACAAAAGAGTAAATAAGCTTTAGGCCAAAATCTAAGGGAAAAAGAAACACAAAGACATAAATAGGATGCGCCGAAGCTGTGTCTGCCTTGAGAGTAAACTTGAGCTTTGTGGTGCGAGAGCTCTCAAGTTCAGGCCCAAGCCTCGCCCAGGGGAAGACTCTCAAGGGCTGTTGACGCATTGAGGGAGGATCCCAAAAGCCTGAACCCTCAGAGCAGGAGTGAACCAGAAGTCAAGTTCATCTCGCCTCTACCTTCAGGGGTTAAAATGAGAGTGGCCCTGTGTTGAGCAGAGGGATGACATGGGGACTTCCCTGAGAAGTTGGAACTACAAGTCAGCTCTGCTGTCAGTTTGCAGCCCAAGTTGATGCTGCCTCAAATCAAGTGAAGCGGACCTGGATTGGTAGCATTCCTGGGTAGCTGACCAGAAGCAAATACAGATTCTCTTTGGAGGATTATGCATTCATCTCTTTGACTTCTGAGAATCTCCACACATAATTTTCAGGTGTAATGAGTATCATACAATAAAATATAACCAAGCACACAAGAAAACAAGGCACCCTGCGTAAGAACCAGCAGAAGCAGCAGGTGATGGACAGACCCTTAAAGATTGAGATACTGGGATTGTCAGGCATAGATTATAAAACAATTATATTTAGTTTTAAAGAAACAGAAGGTTGAAGATATTTATAAAAAACAGGAAACCAGCCGGGCGCGGTGGCTCACGCCTGTACTCCTAGCACTCTGGGAGGCCGAGGTGGGTGGATTGCTCAAGGTCAGGAGTTCGAAACCAGCCTGAGCAAGAGCGAGACCCCATCTCTACTAAAAATAGAAAGAAATTAATTGGCCAACTAAAAATATATACAGAAAAAATTAGCCGGGCATGGTGGTGCATGTCTGTAGTCCCAGCTACTTGGGAGGCTGAGGCAGAAGGATCGCTTCAGCCCAGGAGTTTGAGATTGCAGTGAGCTAGGCAGACGCCACGGCACTCTAGCCTAGGCAACAGTGTGAGACTCTGTCTTATATTAAAAAAAAAAAAAAAAAAAACAGGAAACTATATTTAAAAAGAATATAGAGAAATTTTAAAATGAAAATTGTGGTACCCTTATGAATGAGCTCAGTGTCACACAGTTGAAGAGAGAGTCAGTGAACTGGAGGAGAAATCAGAAGTTACTGTGAGTGCAGCGTTGGGGGACAAGACGGACACGTGGAGGAGGATTTAAGAGCCGCGGGAAACAGAGTGAGAGGAAGTGATACACGGTTACTGAGTGCCAGGCACACAATCAGGCAGAGACGGTATTTGAAGTTATAAAAATTTTCCAGAACTTATTAATTAATGACAGTGATGTATATATGCAAAAAGCCCAACTAATCCGAACCAAAGATGACAAAAAGGAGTCCACACCGACATTAGGCTGATGACAGATCTTAAAAGCAGCCAGGAAAAATAGACAGATTGCCTTAGAGGTGTAGCAGCTTCTTAATGGCAGCAGTGAAGCCAGGAGCTGACGGAATGTCCTCTTCAAAGTAATGAAAGAAAATAAGTGCCAACCCTGGTATTCTACATCTTTTGAAAATATTTTAAAGAACAAGGGCAAAATAAAGACGTTTTCGAACAAAAACTGAGAGAATTGATTACTAGTAGATCTTTACTGACTGATGTACTTTATTTTTATTTATTTTGAAACAGGGCCTTGCTGTGTTGCCCAGGCTAGAGTGCATTGGTGTTACCACAGCTCACTGCAGCCTCAAACTCCTTATCTCAGGCAGTCCTCTTGCTTCAGCCTCCACCCCCGGCCAAACTGATGTGCTTTAAACAGTTGGAAGGTGTTCCCACCTGGAAGGTCCGAGAAACCAGAGGAGGGTAGAGCAGAGGAAATGATAACTTTGTGGACTAGGTTAAAATTGATTTCATAAACAACAGTAACTCACTGCGGGATTAAAAAAGATAAAACTAACGTATGCGATAATAACATGAGTTGGAGAGGAGTAAAGGCATCAACATGTCCTAAAATCTCTTTATTGTTCAGGAAGAGTGTGAATTATTTAGATTTTGATAAGTATTTATGATAAAATTTTTAGAGGCACCACCAAAAGAATAAAAATAGAGTATATAACTTCTGAACTTTGCTAGGGAAAAATAGGATGAGAAAAAATAATCTGAAAAAAAACAAGAAAGGAGATTAAAAGAAATATACAATAGCTGAGTTGAATAGAAACCACAGAATAACAAGCTAGATTTACATGTAAAAGGATCAAAAAAAGGCCAGGCATGGTGGCTCACACCTGTAATGCCAGCACTTCGGGAGATCAAGGCAGCAAGATCGCTTGAGGCCAGGAGGCTGAGACCAGCGTGAGCAACGTAGCAGAGACCATCTCTACAATAAGTAAATAAATAAATACTAGCTGGGCATGGCGGTTCGCACCTGTAGTCCCACTTACGGGAGGCTGAAGCAGGAGGATCTCTTGAGCCCAGGAGTTTAAGGATGCTGTGAGCTATGATCATGCCACTATACTCCAGCCTGGGTGATAGAGTGAGACCCTGTCTCAAAAAAAAAAGAAAAAAAAAAGACCAAAAGCAAACTAAATAGTCCAGGAAAATAGAATGCATCTGTGAACCAAGGGAACTGGCAGAGGTAAGTGAGCATGTAAGGAAATTTTGGAGGTCTGGAGTCAGTGTTAGGGTTTGTCTTCCAGCTTGTTGTGGGACTTGAGGGTATGGGGCCGGATCTGAGCTGGCCACACCAGCTGCTGCCCTCATCCCCTGTCCAGAGTATGGGGAGTGGGGACTGTGAGGATGCTCTGAATTTTAGGCAAGGTGAAATTAAGCTGCCACAAGACCCTAAGCGCAAAGACTTGGGCCCGCAGCTTCTGCACAGACTTGGGTGGTGGTGCAGAGGCAGGACTGTGGACTGCGTGCTTTGGGTGAAAACATGCACCTGGGAGTGGCCGAGAATTTCGTGACATTCCTTGGGACCAAAAGGCGAGAGTGAGGCGAGGGGGCAGGATGGCCTTTGCAGACGTGGGCAGGAACACTGCCTTCTGGGCCTGGTGTTTCTTCCGGGGGCAGTCTGATCCCCTGTAGGAGAGCCGTGCTCTGCAGCTCACAGCACATACTTGAATGTACATGTGAAACCAGCACATGCTCGGTACTTTCTTTGTGAACAGACTGCATGCTGGACTGTATCTCATCACTTGACCATGGGAGTTAGGTCTGCTTTTCTTTCCTGCCCGGAGCGTGAGAAGCCCTGGGGCACAGTGTGGGACAATTTGATAAGTCCCTCTGTTTTCCTTTTCTAGACACCTGGAGCCTCTGCTCCCGCTCAGGTGGTTCACAGCCAGCCCCAGCCACGAGCAGTCGGCTCCCCAGCCACGGCAGCCACTGAACTGGTGTCCATGGCGACAACACAGGGTGTTCGTGCGGTCACTTCTGTGACAGCCTCAGCTGTGGCCACCACCAGCCTGACACCAGTGCAGACTCCGACACGGTCTTTGGTGCCCCAAGTGTCCCAAGGTAAAGCAGGCCTGGAGCTTGTCTCCTGAGGAGAAGTGAGATCAGAAGGTTGGGCCAGTGTCACACGTCCAGACCTAACGCACAGACCTCTCCACAGCCGCAGGAGTTCAGCTTCCGGGGAAAACCATCACCCCCGCACATTTCCAGCTTCTCAGGCAGCAGCAGCAGCAGCAGCAACAACAACAGCAGCAGCAGCAGCAGCAGCAGCAGCAGCAGCAGCAGCAGCCGCCGCCCTCTCAGGTGCAGGTCCCACAGATCCAGGGCCAGGCCCAGTCCCCTGCGCAGATCAAAGCCGTGGGCAAGTTGACACCGGTGAGCGTTTCCCAGGAAAGCGTAAACGTGTGTCTCACAGGCGGTTGTAAGAGTCTGTGAGATGGCGCCTGGTTGCATCATGCAATTCAAAGTGTATTCTGCAAAAATTACCATTGCTTTTGTGGAGGAAGCATGTTTTGTTTCATTTGTATAAGACTTTCCACACAGTAATATTTTGATCATGCGTTTGAGAAGAGTCTTACAGCTTGGTCACAGCACTTTGGAGATCTTAATTTCCCGTTTCCAAACGCATCTTCTCGCTTGGCTTTCTGCGCTTAGTATGGAGCGGTTCTGTCTCCAGGGAAGACTAGAAAGCCCGCATGGTGCTGTTCGCGCCAGGGACGATGCTGGGGAGAAGGTATTCTTCAGCAGTGTCAGGAGACTGGGCCGTAGAAACTTGCTTTCTTCAGGAACAGTCCTTTGCAGTGTTGCTTCCTGAAGACTGGCCATCTGAGCTCTGATGTACCTGACAGTTGCCAGTCTGTGTTCCAGTATTGCTGTTACATGTGGCAGTATATTTATTCTAAAAGGAAATGTTATATCCCTGCCATAATGGAAAAATCATTAATACTAGTTATAGAAAGTAACCCCCAAAACATGTGCAGTAAAAGCAAGACACTGTGGACGTTCTAGCTGGCTGTGGGGCCGCCAGGGCTCCTGGGCTGGCTTTGCTCCTCCCAGGCGCAGGAGGAGGAGGACTTGCTGAGTGAGGGCTGCCAGAGCCACGGGAACCAAGTCGGGGCCTGTGGTCTGCGGCCTTGGATGGCAGCCTCCCTGTGTGGCTCAGTGCTGCGCCTCCCGCGTGTCTCACGGCCACCGGAGCCCCTTGAGGAATAGTGGGTGGAGGAATAGTGGGTGAGAGCCGTGCCGCCTGGTGCAGCGGCTGCCAGCTGGATGGGGCTCTACGCAGCATTTGAACACGCAGTTCCTCCGTCACGCCAGCCACCTTGCGAGGGCTCAGTGGCCACCACGATGCGCAGTCCCTGTCTAGCCCACTTCAGTCACCATGGGAAGTTCCAGTGGCCAGTGCCCAGTTAGAGAGTCCTCGTGCTCAGGAGTTCCCGGGCCCGGCAGAGGCAGACTGTCGAGCAGATGGGCAAAGCTTTGGTCCCCGCGCCTGACACAGGCCCGGTGCTGTCTCACCCCCCCAAGTCAGCCACCCTGAGATGCCAGTGCCTTCACTCGCAATTCGCATCTCGTGCAGCCGCGAGGAGTCCCACTTGGCTGTCACACACCTGTCCCTCTGTTCACTGTCCCCTTTCCTGGTCAGCAGTCTCGAAGTCATTTTCATTTCCAGCATGTAGGAGATCTGGCAGTCATAAGCAACTCAGTATACGTTTTCTTGAAAAGAAATTTATTTTTTAAAATATTTTTGAACTAGTATTTTAATATTTTGATGTTTTCACTTTTTTTTAAAGACATGGGACTTACTAATTAAGTTATTTATTTAACTTGTTTACTAATAAGTTTGGTACTACAGGTTTAAATTGGCTTGTTGTGAGAGATAAGAACCTAGAAATTTTGCTATGAACTTACCTTTCAGAGCCATTGTTTCCAGTTTTCATGGATGAAATGCTGATTTTTAGTAAATGAATACTTAAAAGCGTTGGGAAGGCCCCAGGGGCTGGTCTGCAGGCTGCACTTTAGCAGGTGTTTACTTTGGCATTTAACAGGTAGTAGGGGAGGAGCGTAAAGTCGAGATATGTGATTTAAAGAGTGGAATACAGTTGATGCTGAAGAGAAGATGCTTTCTTTGGGCTCTAGGACCACCTCATCAAAATGCAGAAGCAGAAACTGCAGCTGCCCCCGCAGCCGCCACCACCACAGGCCCCGCCAGGGCCCCCACAGCCGCCAGCGCAGGTGCAAGTGCAGCCCCCGCAGCCCCCGCAGCAGCAGAGCCCCCAGCTCACCACGGTCACCGCCCCGCGGCCCGGAGCTCTGCTCACAGGCACCACTGTGGCCAATCTCCAGGTGGCCCGGCTCGTAAGTTCCAGCTTACGTGTTTGCTTTCCAAAAGCAATGTCTCTTTACGTTTTACTCGAACTGTTACTGCGTGCTTGGGAGCATGTTAGGTGTCACGGCTGACTTATAAGTGAAGCATGATGACTGGGCGCCGTGGCTCATGTCTTTAATCCCAGAACTTCGGGAGGCTGAAGCGTGAGGATCTCCTAAGGCTAGGAGCTCAAGAGACCAGCCTCAGCAACATACTGTGACCCCATCTCTACAAGAAATAGAAAAAAATTAGCCAGGCTTGGTGGCACCTGTAGTCCCAGCTACGGGAAGGAGGATCACTTGAGCCCAGCGGTTGGAGGCTGCAGGGAGCTATGATCGTGCCATTGCACTCCAGCCTGGGCAACAGAGCAAGACCCTATCTCTCAAAAAAAAAAAAAAAACAAATAAATAAAATAAAATGAGTGAAGCATGAGCTGGGATCTTTCTCCTAAGAACTTCAGTTCTTGCAGAGGGTGCGATTCCTCACGTAGGGGACATTTGACAGCAGTACTTCCCAGAAGTGGTTAAAGCGTCACAAGCTTCTCAGGGACTAGACGCTGGGGCAGTGGGGAGTGAGCACGTGGGGGATGAGGAGGTCGACACAGGGTACCGGGCACCCCTGCTGCCGTGGCGCAAAGGTGCTGTGCAGGGCAGTGGCTGCAGGAGTGACAGGTGCCAGGCCCCGAAGCTGGTGCACAGGAGCCGCTCTGTGGGCAGGGAGAGCATGTAGAGATTTTTGGTAGGGAGAACAGCGAGGTTCTGGGAAGACTTGAGGGCCAGTAGGCATCAGCGTCCTGGGGCCAGGTACCTTGCAGCAGGGCGACCAGAGCCCTGGGGGTGGGGGGCCACCACTCGCAGGTGCTGGTGACAAGAGCTCATCCCAAGCCAGAGCTCGCCCCTGCTGGCTCAGCATGTCACCTGGCTCGGTGCTGATGAGCCGCCCCTCACAGGGTAGACGATAGCTCGGGCACTGGGTCTTCCCTGGGAGCGGCTGGTCCTCCAGGAGACGGGCGTAGAAGTAGATGAAAAACCACAGTAAGAAGCTTGCTTTCACCTGTGTTCACGCAAACTCGAATTCAGCAGAGGCGCGTGCAAACAGCTAGAAGTGGCCTGGGTGCAGCCAGGGGCTCGCTGAGCAGGAACCAAGGGTCTTTCTTTGGAGGGGGTTTTGGTAACTAAGCCATAAAGACCGGCACACTGTCGCACTCAGCAGCCCTACTGAGCAGTACCACATCCTGGAGAAAGACTAGAGCAAGCTTTGGTTCAGCAGTGTTGGAGGAAGTATCCATTACCAAGAAGTTCATTAAATAAGTTACAGAGCAAACAATGGAATAAGCAGCTTTGGAAAGTGATTATTGTAAAGGGAAGACAAAATATCTGCAATTCACCCCATTTTTACATTCTTTCACAGCAAGCTCCAGAGACGAACAGTGGCCAGCAGCTAAATACCAGTGTTGATGTGCACAAATGGGTCATTCTAGGAATATGGGCGATTTTTACTTTCCTCCTTGCGTTTTCTTAGGTTATCTCAGTTTCTGTACGTATAAAAATAGACCTATTTCTATTTCCCTTTTAAAAATGTAATTTAAGGCCGGGCGCGGTGGCTCACGCCTATAACCCTAGCACTCTGGGAGGCCGAGGCGGGCAGATTGCTCCAGGTCAGGAGTTCGAAACCAGCCTGAGCAAGAGCGAGACCCCGTCTCTACTAAAAATAGAAATTAATTGGCCAACTGAAAATATGTAGGAAAAATAAGGTGGCCATGGTGGCACGGGCCTGTAGTCCCAGCTACTCGGGAGGCTGAGGCAGGAGGATTGCCTGAGCCCAGGAGTTGGAGGTTGCTGTGAGCTAGGCTGACAACACGGCACTCTAGCGCCCAGGCAGCAGAGTGAGACTCTGTCAATCAATCAATCAATCAATCAATAAATAAATAAATTTAAGATAAGTGCTTGGCAGCGGTGCCTTCGATAAGCAGGAGGCAGCAGCATCCCTTGGGGGCTG
>CAUYRT010002427.1:0-22289 GCA_963574885.1 Lepilemur ruficaudatus
CTAGGTGACTACCCCACAAGGCAGGGGTGAGGGTGTGGGAGGCTGTCCTGGAGGCTGCCTACCATGCTAGATAATTCTTTTTTCTATTTTGGGGGTGTATCATGGGTCTTCAAATACTGATGGCAAACATGATTTCAAGAATCGTAAGCTCCTCCTATGTCCAGCACTCATTTTGCCCACTGACTCAGTTTTATACCAGTTAGACCTAATTTCCATTTTTAAATCTGAACAGGTGGAATTCTTTGAGCCCTTTTGGGACAGTGGAGAGCCCCGGGCTGGGGAGAAGGGAGCCCGAGGCTGGAGAGCATGGATGCACCAGCAGGAGCGTGGTGGCTGGGTGGTGATCAACCCAGGTAAGGCACCTGTCGTGAAGATGTGTATGCCTTTTTCTTTGGGAATTTGTTTTTTACATCTTCATGATTATTTGTTTATCTGTATAAGCTATTTATCAGTAGCTTAAGAACATCATACAAACATCAAAATTTCAAAAGTACGTTAAGTAGACGCCATGGGAGAACAGACTGTTTCTTCCCCTTAGAGGCTTTAAACTAGTTGACTACCTATTCCTTCAGTACATGCTTTAAGGATTTGAAAGTTTCTGTAATTTTCCTTTTTCCTTTTATGCATTGCTCCTGAAGAAGGAATCTTTTTGCTAACCTGCCCTACCCCCATTCTTTTTTAGTGTGTGTTTCAGACAGTCTCTGTGTTCTCCTGGCAATGTACAGACCAACAGATACTTTGAAAAATACTTGCTGTTTTAGGAATATTATAAAATAATTATTAACTAGCATTTGTATGACTGTCACTTGACCCCCGAGTGCTTTCCAGATTTACACTGTTAACACTGAGCTGCCCAACAGAAACACAATGCAAGTCTCTTGTGTAATTTCCAGTTTTCTAGTAGTCACATTAAAAAAAATAAAAAGAAACAGATGATACTAATTTTGATAATGTATTTTATTTAATCTGGTGTATCAGAACATTATCATTTCAGCATGTAATCAACATTTTAAAATTATTAACTAGATTCAGATGCCAATAACATGTAAAAATAGAAAAAATTATTAACTATATGTTTTAAATTCTTTTTAAATACCAATTCTTTGAAATCTCAGACTAGCTACTTTTCAGGTGCTTGATAGAGACACGTTAATGGTTATGTATCGGACAGCACAACTCTTAGACATTCAGGAACTGCTTCACTCCCCAAGAGGCAGTTCCGGCACTGAGTGAGATCTGCCAGGCAGACTGTTTCATGGAAAGTGTAGTGGACAAGGACTCGGGAGACTGGCTCCTTGCCTGGGCTCAGCCAGCTTCTCACAGGTGTGACCTTTCTGGACCTTGGTGTCTTCATCTGCAGAATGAAAATTTGGATTAGGTACTGTCTTCGAGGCAGTTCTATGCCCTGGGCCAGGTGGCATCTCTTTTACCACTAAGGAGTGGGAGAGGCCCTTCAGGTGTTCCAGGGTAACTTTGCTGTGGGCAGGGCTATCAGATGATGGTCATCACTTAGGGATATAGGAGGCTCAGCTGTTTAGATGTCCTTTGAGAGTTCCTTTCCAAAAAAAAAAAAAAAACAAAAACCAGAGCTGTTCTTCAGGCTAACCAGTGGTTTTATATATGAAGAAAAATAGCCTGTGTGAAATGGAAGTAGATGTTGTGCTTTAGCTATGGAATCTGCAAGATCACGTGAGCAAGGATCAAAAAATGAAAGTCTTAGTATTAACTTTTCTTTCTCTGGGTGACTGACTCAGCATGAGTCTATGTTTTTAGGCTTGGGTTTTTTGGTGGTTCATTTTTTATTAGGAGCAAGACCATTACGATGCTTAGTGTCTGTTACACAGTTTGCCATATTCTGCATTTCTGTGGTGTGAAGGAGTTTTTATAGCAGTGTCCAGAAATTAAGTTAACGTTACTTCTCTGATAAGTGTCCAGATGTCCTAATGGTCACTTAAAATCAGATGTAAAGTTAGTTTTCTCCAAATGGTAATGCAAGTTTAGAAACCTTGCTTTTTAGTATCAAGTTAAGAGATTCGTGTTGGTACTTACATTCCCTGTAAGCTTTCCAAATATTTCCATTATAGAGAATCTTCCACTGAATTTAACGAATTTCTTTGTAATGAATTTAATGGGACTCCTCCAAAAAAACAAGCAGGACCAAAAGAGAGGCTGAGAGTTTTCTTGCTTCCAGAAAACCTAGTGGATAACCATTTTTATTTTTATTTTGTTTTTTAGTTTTCTTGTTTGTCCTGACAAGTTTGGCATGTGGAGGGTAGTTGGGATTTCATCATGCATTCTGAGGTAGTTCCTCTTCATAGACCATAGCTTGTATCTTCTCTCTTACCCTCGTTTCCTGTTAGTGTGTGATTGTTATACATGTATGTCTGTCCAAAACCATGTCATCTTTTGAATTCTTAATGTAGTAAGTTCAGGTATCAAAGTCTGATGTACAGCTCACAGGGGTGATTTCTCTAATGATAAGCTTTCAGAGTGGTTAAAGGATTACTTTAAATGTAGATCTTTAGAAGAAGGTGATAAATAGTTAAATTCTAGTTTTCTTTTTGAACACTGAGAAGAATGTTTAGGGTAGAATTGGATTTAAAATACTAAAATATACATTATGCATTGAAATAATTTGGAATTTTTATTTAATTTTGTATTTTGACATACAGATTCTCAGGAAGTTGAAAACGCAGAGAGGTTTGTGCGCCCTTCACTCAGTGGCCGTGCCGTAGGACAGCATGGCAGGGCACTGACATTGGTACGATCTGCAGAGTTTATTCACATTTGTGTGCGTGTGCCGTATAGATAGCACAAGGCAGTTTTTACCACGTGTGGCTTTGTGTAGTCACCACAATCACAATACAGAACTGTGCCGGCACCGCAGCCTCTGTTGTGCCACCCTTTTTAGCCTCACCCACCCCTCCCCCTCAACCTCTGGGAGCCACTAGTCTGTTCTCCGTCTCCATTATGTAATTTCATGATGTTATATAAATGCAATCATGTGGTATGTGACTTTTAAACGAAATTTTTCAAGTTGTAAAATGTAACAAAACTTACCATTTTAACCACTTTCAGGGGCACGGTTCAGTGGCATTAAGTACATTCGCACTGTCGTGCAGCTGTTACCTCTGTCTGTCTCCAGAGCCTTTTCATCTTCCCTAACTGGAACTCTGCCCCTTAGAGACTAACTCCCCGAGCGCCTCCCCCAGCGCCTAGCAGTCAGCATCTGCTTCCTGTCTCTCTGAATTTGACTACCATAGGAACCTCATATAAGTGGAATCATACAGAATTTGTCCTTCTGTGACTGGCTTATTCCACTTAGCACAGTATCTTCGAGGTTCTTCCATGTTGTAGTATGTGTCACATTTTCTTCATTTTTAAGGCTAAATTATAATAGTCCACTGTATGCATTCATCCACCGATGGACACTAGGGTTGCTTCCACCTCTTGACAGTTGTAAGCAATGCTGCTGTGAACGTGCATGTATAGTATCTATAGGAGTCCCTGCTTTTAGTTCTTTTGGGTATATGTTCAGAAGTTGAATTTCCTCCTCATATGGTAATTCCATGTTTAGTTCTTTGAGGAATCACCATGCCGGTTTCCACAGTAGCTGCACCATTTTACGTTCCCACCAGCATTACACGAGGGTTCCAATTTCTCTATATCCTTGGCAACGTTTTTTCCTTGATTTTTTTTTTTGCTATAGGAAATACATGCTTGTTTTCTTTGTAACTTTTTGAGATTGGCTTTCTTTCACTTAGCATAATTCTCCTAAGATACATACAAATTGTTGCATGTATCAATAGTTTGTTCATTTTTATTGCTGAGTAGTAGTCCTTTCTGTAGATGTACAACAGATTGTTTATTCACCTACCGTAGGACATTTGGGTTCTTTTCCGGTTTGGGGCTATTATGAATAAAACTGCTGTGAGCATTGGTGTATAGGTTTTTCTGTAAACATAGGTTTTCATTTTTCTGGGATCAGTGTCCAAGAGTACAGTTATGGTATGTGCATGTTTAGTTTTATAAGAAACTGTCAAACTGTTTTCCTGTGTGGCTGTACCATTTTATATACCCTATTTATTTTTTAACATCGAACTTTACAGATGACTCAGACTTTTTTCCTCTTATATTCTGCATGTTTGGAGTAGGAAACAAAGTGAAATAAATTGTTAGATATCTTGAATTGATTTTTTTAAGCAAGTTCTAGGGAGCATAGATCATCATTAATTATGAGTCTCCTGGCTAAAAATTTGTGTTGACTTAAGAAAATTTAAACCAATGCTGTCATTAAATGTCATTTAACATTCTAAAACTGCTGTCCAATACAGTAGCCTCTAGCCAGATGTGGTTAAAGTTAATTAAAATTAAATAAAATTAAGATTTCAGTTCATCTACTAGCTATATTTGAAGTGCCCAGTGAGTCACCTGGGCTGCCATATTAGCAGAGATACAGAGCATTAACAGTATCAGCATTAACAGAGAGTTCTGTTGGATAGTGCTGTTTTAGAATATGTGTCATTTCCATTTTAATTGCTGTGATAGCATTGAAAATCATCAGATCTCCTCACCTTGTCTGCCTGTTTTTCCTGAGGACCTGGCTAATTATAGGAGAGTCCCTAAATGCACTGAGTGCTCTGAGAGGCTTGCGTGGCATCTTAGCGCTCTGGGTGCCCACCACGGTACCTGGCGCGGCAGGCTGGCTGAGTGGCGATGGTGTTTTATTTGCTAATTAGATGAACTAAGGGTTTTGTTATCTAGATGAGGATGACGATGAACCAGAAGAGGATGACCAGGAAATAAGAGATAAGACTCTGCCCCGATGGCAGATCTGGCTTGCTGTGGAGCGCTCCCGAGACCAGAGGCACTGGCGGCCCTGGCGCCCTGATAAGACCAAGAAGCAAACTGAGGAAGACTGTGAGGATCCAGAGAGACAGGCATGTATCCTCCACCCCAGGGGGGGAAGCTGACCTGCGGGCCTTTGCCTGTCCATTCTCCTGGGCCTTGGTTGTCTGAAAGGAGGTTGCTGGGGCTCTCTTGGCTGGCTTAGGCAATGGCAGTCTGCCCTCGTTCACATCTGTGAAAACTTCCCTCCTGCCGAATATGAGGATAGAATTTCGTTGGCCGCTGGTGATGGGGGAGCATGCAGGCCCTTGACCAGATAGTTCTTGTCCCCTAGTAGGTGGTAGGTGAGGAGGCTCTCATGGTCACCTCTCTGGAGATTATCCTCTGGTTATTCAGTTAATTTCTCACATGGAACCCTGTGGGCTCAAGTTAAAAAAAAAACTTAGAATCATTGTCCTAGATTCTGTGTGTCCACTTTCCCTGCCTCACTCTTGGATCCACAAAGATGTAGCAGATAGATTTGACTCTGGAAGACAAGAGGTACTGACTGGGCCGGGCGCGGTGGCTCCCGCCTATAATCCTAGCACTCTGGGAGGCCGAGGCGGGAGGATCGCTCAAGGTCAGGAGTTCGAAACCAGCCTGAGCAAGAGCGAGACCCTGTCTCTACTAAAAATAGAAATTAGCTGGACAATTAAAAAAATATATAGAAAAAATTAGTTGGGCATGGTAGCATATGCCTGTAGTCCCAGCTACTCGGGAGGCTGAGGCAGGAGGATGGCTTGAGCCCAGGAGTTTGAGGTTGCTGTGAGCTAGGCTGATGCCACGGTACTCTAGCCCAGGCCCCAGAGTGAGACTCTGTCTCAAAAAAAAAAAAAAAAAGGTACGGACTGTAGAGTCCATACTGGGATAGTCGGTGTACAGCTAGTCTTGCTGAGGGAAAACTAACCTTTATTGAATACTCATTGAGTGCCAGGCACTTCACTTGTGTTATCTTGTTTACTGTCACATGATTTGGTACATGCTGCTCTGTGTTTAGTGACCATCAGCTCTGGAGGTTTTAAATTAAAATGAAGGAAGAAATGCTGTTTTGATATCCAGAATTGACTCAGTTTCCCAAGATTCCAGCTCTGTTGCTGGAGCTTTGTGACTCTCCCTACAAGTTAGGTTCCTTGAAGGCATGGAGTGTTGCCTCTTTTGTTCACTGCTGTGTCACCATTGCCTAGAACAGCATTTGTTCTGTGGTGAGCATGTCCTGTGTTGTTAATGTTTTTGGACAATGAAGTAATATTTGTTGCTGGAGCATCTGCTCTGGGCAGAGGGATCGGCACAAGGGAAGGCCCCAGAGTGCCAGGCAGGTGGGGTGGACAGACTGGAATTCAGAAGCAGAGAAGTAGGGGAAAGAGATGGAAGTCAAGGTGATCTCCGGGCAGGAAGGAGGGGCCGACTCCCAGGGAACCTCAGCTCACTGGAATGCTTGGGGAGTTGACTCTGCCTTGCTGAACTGGAATGTTTACAGAAGAACAGGATTTTTCTTTGGTGTTTGAAGATTTTACGGGGTTCACAGCCACTCTTTGGAAGTTGGTTCTCAAGGCTCAGAATTCTAGCAGTCCCCTGGAAGCTGATTTCTGGAGCAGACTGCTGCTGTGAGCAATTTCTTGCCATTTAGCTTTTTCTCTAATCAAAGCCTGCAGCAGAAAAGCTTTCTGATTTTTTTTTTTTAAAACATAAAGAAGCAGCTTTCTGATTAATTGGTCTTGATTAGTTGAGTCCCAGATAGTCTAGATTTATTGTGCTTACGTTTTGATTTCTGCTTTGCTGAGAGCCACAAAGACCAATCAGATAAGCAGCACCTTGAGACAAAGGGGAGTCTCCTTGGCCTTGCATTTTTAAATTAGTGCATGAAAGCAGCTAGGAACCCGCACAGTTAGTGTTAGGCTCTTGTAATTGCTCTTCACATGCTCCATTGCTCCTGAGGTTTCCTTCTTACCTTGCTCCTGTTTATCTATTTTTGAGCACATTTTTCATTTCCTGAAGCAATTTTGTACAAAGAAGACACAATAGTAAAGTAAGTTCTTATCTTCCATCTTAAAATAAAAAATTTTCACAGTTGTGTTTTATTAAAGTAACTACAAAAGCAACTAGGTGTACTTTCAGAAATGAACATTTTTCGAGATTTTTCAATGAATCCGTTAGGATACTTTGACAGCTTCCAGCTTAACCTGTTCATGTCGTCCCTCTTCCCCGGTTTTCCCCATGTGTGAAGATGTTCATGGCCATGCAGGTCTGCCGAAAGTTACCAGCTATCTGGGTTGTCTTGTGAGGCCCCTGGCTTTTTTGCTAACAGAAAACTTAGCTCCTGTCTATTTAGAATTTCTTTTAATTTGAATAATGTTGAATCATTAGTGCATCCATTTAAAAATAACTGAAAAATTGTGAAGGCTTTTGTTTGTTTCATTAAATGGGTCACTTTGCTTTGTCTTTGTCACAGGTGTTGTTTGATGATATTGGACAATCTTTGATCAAACTTTCCAGCCAAGATCTTCAGTTCCGCCTGATTGAGGCCTTTCTGCAGTTCTTGGGTGTGCCTTCTGGCTTCATCCCCCCAGCCTCCTGCCTTCATCTGGCCATGGATGAGAATAGCATCTTTGATAATGGACTTTATGATGAAAAGCCCTTGACTTTTTTCAATCCTCCATTTTCCGGGGTCAGCTGCGTTGGTCGCATGGACAGGTTGGGCTGTCCTCGCTGGACTAGGGGTCACAATCGAGAGGGTGAGGAGTTCATCCGCAATGTCTTCCACCTCGTGATGCCTTTGTTTTCAGGCAAGGAAAAGTCTCGGCTCTGTTCCTCTTGGTTACAATACGAGATTGCGAAGGTAACTCCAGCCTCTTCCTCCCTGTGTCTGGGGACTTTTCATTTCATGTTGGTTTTGTAAATGGGATTGCAAGGCTCTGAGTGCTCTTCTGGGAACTGTGCCACAGCACCTCCTCCCTCAGCGGCCCCTGAAGGCCCTCGTGTGTGTTTGTCCTTCTAAGGGGCCGCCACAGAAGGAGGGGAAGGCAGGAGCAAGTCCAGCTGCCTCAGCGACTCTGCAGCTGTTTATTGTGTTGAGTCTTCTGTTACCAGATGCCTGTCATTATATGAGCAGTTAGTGTCAAGAACAAGCTTAAGCAGGGTGAGAGGATTTAGGGGCTTATTAAAATAGATAAAATAAGCTACTTACTTCCCCTGCTCTTTTTGCATCTGTTAGAAATTAGTCTGGATTAGCTGTTCTGCCCTCTGCTGGCCACCGGTTAGTATTGTTTCTTTCTGTTTTTTTTAATATATTGGGAGGCATGCTAATCTTTTCTGTATTGTTCCAATTTTAGCATATGTGCTGTCAAAGGGAGCACAGTATTATCTTTCAACACAAAGTTCTGAAGCTTTAACTACAGATGACACATACCAGGTTGCATTAAAACAGTGTGATAACATTTTGTGGTCATATCTCTTAGGAGAAGAACATTGGGAGTGTATCAGCCTTATAGCAATTTCGAATGGAACTCTGGATGTGTTGATTTGGGGGCACTTGTGGCCCTGGTAAAATCCTCATCTCTTTTACACCTCAGACAGCCTCAGTATTTACCAAACATATGACAAAGGAAGTATAGATGCCTCTGTACTGTCAACGTTTTCTAAAGCTGGCAGTACGAAGGATTGCTTTAAAGTTACAGAGCACTGCAGTCACTCTTGTCTTTTTGCCTATAGGTTATTTGGTGGCTGCACACTAAAAACAAGAAGAGATTAAAGTCACAAGGGAAGAACTGCAAAAAATTAGCCAAGAATCTCCTTAAGGAGCCAGAAAACTGCAACAGCTTTGGCCTCTGGAAGCAGTATGCCCATCTGGAGTGGTTGCTTGGCAACATAGAGGATGCCAGAAAAGTTTTTGATACAGCACTTAGCATGGCAGGAAGCAAAGAACTGAAGGACCCTGAACTCTGTGAGCTCAGTCTGCTCTATGCTGAACTGGAGGTGGAGCTGTCGCCAGACTCAGGAGGGGCCACCACAGCCCGAGCTGTTCATATATTGACCAGGCTGACTGAGAGTGGTCCCTATGGGCCCTATACCGGACAGGTCTTGGCTGTTCGCATTTTGAAAGCTCGAAAGGCTTATGAGCATGCACTGCAGGACTGTTTGGGTGAAAGCTCTGTCTCTGATCCAGCTCCCACCGATTCCTTTAACCACCTAATTAGCTTGGTCAAATGCTTTATGCTCTTCCAATATTTGACTATAGGGATTGATGCCGCTATGCGGATATATAAGGAGGTATTTGCAAAACTGAACAGCTCTGTTTTCCCAGAAGGCTCTGTCCTAGAGGACAGTGCCAGTTCTCAGAGTTTGACCAGCGTTCTTGAAGCCATCACTCTGATGCACACGAGCCTGCTCAGATTGCACATGAAAGTTAGTGTTTATCCTCTGGCTCCTCTGCGGGAGGCGCTCTCAGAGGCCTTAACATTGTATCCGGGCAACCAGGTTCTTTGGAGGTCCTATGTACAGATTCAAAATAAGTCCCACAGTGCCAGCAAGACCAGACGATTTTTTGATACAATCACCAGGTCTGCCAAACCCCTGGAGCCGTGGTTGTTTGCAATTGAAGCTGAGAAAATGAGGAAAAGACTGGTGGAAGCTGTTCAGAGGTAATCACAGACCATCTAGTTCAGTGTTGCACAAACCTTTATGGCATGCATGCTGTGTTCCCACCGCCTTAGTCTCGGAAGTGAATACAACACCGTGTCTGGAACACCAGCTGTAGGTGCTCCAGGTGTTGTAGGACAACGTGTTGAAAAATGAACAAGACATTTAAAAGGAGCGACATCTTGCATTGGAGGCTTTGGTGGCTGTCTTCTAGGCCTTGCTCTTGGGGAGTGTGAGTGTTGCTTCTGGTGTGCGTGGGGGGGTGCCTGTCAGGCTGTCAGGGTACCCGAGAAGCTCTGATGAAAGCATAATGGCTGTGGAGTTCACCACTCTGGATTCCAGGGCCAGCTCTTCCACCACTTGGCTGTGTGACCTTGGGCAAGTCACTTCACCTCTCTAGTAGCTCCCTCTTCGGTCAGATGGAAATAAAGAACCTACCCCATAGGGTGGCTCTGAAGGGTTCAGTGAGGTAAGTGCTTGGCACAAAGCCAGTGCATAATAATTGGAAGCTTCTGTCAGCATTGCTAGTGATAACAGTGTCATGTTTTTAATACCATCTTTGGGCCAGGCACAGTGGCTCATGCCTATAATCCTAGCACTTTAGGAGGCTGAGGCAGGAGGATCGCTGGAGCCCAGGAGTTTGAGGTTGCAGTGAACTTGATGCCACTGCACTATAGCCCAAGCAACAGAGCAAGACCCTGTCTCAAAAACCACCGCCCAAACCATCTTTGATACAGTATTTTCTATCTAAAAGGTTAAATGGTAATTGGAGAAACATATTAGCTTCCTCCCAGAATCTTTGCTGTTGCTTCACTCTGACCTTATAAATTAGGCAAAATTACCTTTGGATAGTATTTCACTTGTTCTTTATTTCTTCCATTGGGATTTTATTCACTCCAGGTGAGCCTGCCTTTCTGTACTTTAAATTGAAAGGTCTTCCTTCCCATAAAGTAGAATTTACGTTCTGCTGATTACAGCGTAGGTATCTTTAGAAAGCAGAAGCAAGGAATTTGTGTGTGACTTTCAGACAGATTCAGTGTAGTGTAGACACCGCAGAACCCTGGCCTCTGCCTTCTTTTGTGGCCTTAGAGAATCCACATCACCCTGCACTTACACAGCTGAGGGACAGCACTCCCCTGCCGCTCTCTGCTTCAGTTATTGCTGACATTTGTCATCGCTAAAGCTTCTTTTTCTCCTGTGACATTAGGTGAGAGAACTTTTCTCAGAGTTACATGAGCCTTTGCCTTGCAGGGTAGACGGTAGAGAGGTCCACACCACGATTCCTGAGACCGGCTTAGCACATCGGATCAAAGCCCTGTTTGAAAACGCAATGCGGAGCGACAGTGGCAGCCAGTGCCCCTTACTGTGGAGGATGTATTTGAACTTCCTGGTAAGAAAATATTTAGAGTTTTTGTTTTCATGCGGAGCTCTAGTTCTTCCTTAAAGGTGTCCAGTAGCCACTGCATGGAGTGCTGGGAGGGCCTTATTTCTCCCTTCTTGGCATTGGTTAATCCTTACGGAGGTTCTGATGAGTGATGTGAGGTCTTTCAGGACTTGGGAAGGGGTTGCAAGTTGCACATACCTCAGGATATTTGGTAGAATGAAGTTGAAGAGTAATTACTGGACTGTTCGGTGCAGTAGGACTTAATGTGGGTCTCTCTGAGTTAACTTCATTAAATCAACAACTTGGAAAATGGTCTGAGCTTTCTTTTGAAAGAGACCTATATTCTTTGCCATCTTGCTCATAAGAATTTCCTGATTCTGTTTTGCTGTTAAAAGATAAGATTCGATCTGGAACATGGTTTTTATGATCAACATTTCTAAAGCAGCGCTGTGTTCATTTAAAGCTACCACAGCGATGGAAGGTGGGGAGACACTGTATAATTTTGGGAATGTGAATGTGCGGACTGAAGGTGGTTCTTGTCTGTGGCCATAGCACCCTGAACACACCTGTCTCGCCTGAAAGGTGGTTCTTCGGCTTCGTGGTCTGTGAATTGGCCCAAGCTTGAGTTAAAGGCCTGGTGTTGGGATGTGCCTCATTTACTATAAG
Organism: Lepilemur ruficaudatus; assembly: GCA_963574885.1. Lineage (NCBI taxonomy): Eukaryota > Metazoa > Chordata > Mammalia > Primates > Lepilemuridae > Lepilemur > Lepilemur ruficaudatus. Next base: position 11,573 of record CAUYRT010002427.1, read on the forward strand.
CATCTATTGCCAAGTTGCATGTTTTTTGTTTTTTTTTTTAAGAAACACAGCCTTCTAAGCCCCTTGCTTGTTTTAGTTCAAGGCTACTCAGTCATATCCAACTGATCTCCGATGAATATTGCGCTTTTCAGACGCCAGGAGTGACCTTCCTTATTTATAAATCTTGTGTATCTCTCTGATTATTTCCATAGGATAAAGTTTTAAAACTTGATCAAAGTATTTGAATGTTTGCATTTGGTGTGACAAAGCTGGGCTGTAAAGAGATACAGAGAGAGTAAGTGAGGGGTTAGAAGAGGGTTGGGCCACCCCTAACTCCTGCCTGATTCTGGAATTCATCAGGGCGTGATTCCCTGACCTCTGAAAGGGGCCGTGTGCTGAAGGCCTGAGGGGCTGGGTAGGAAACGTTACCTCAGGAAAGCCACTCACTGGCACATCCACGAAAAAATGGACACATTCTTGAGAGCGGAAGTTGGCATTTTAAGGAATTACCACAAAAGTTTGTGCTTTTCCCCAGCATTTATTCTTCAGACCTAGAAGTTCAGATTTTATGGTTTGACTTCCTTGTTTGAAATGGAAACCTTCAGAAGGGCACAGGCTGCTCTGGTGTTGATGGCACATCCATCCATGCTGCCTGGAGGCAGCATTGCTCAGAGATGGCCACGGCCACGTGGTGCGGCAGAGTTGGGAGAACCGGGTTTAGTCAAATCTCCACTCCTGTCATCCGGCTCCTTAGCTAAGGAGCTGATTAGATGCTCCCTGATGTTTCCAGCACGAATATTCTGCTATTCTTTCTCAGCAAATGAAAGACCTTTACATTTAAAAAGGGAGAGCTTGAAAATTTGCCAGTTGAACTTGCCCAGTCTTTTACAGGTAGAGACAGGGTAAGGTGCAAGCATACAGTATTTTTACTGATAATCTTCCATGGGCCAAGTGATGTTTGTAGATTTGGGGACAAGAACGATCTGGGCCCTTAGGGAATTCTCTCTTTTTGGAAAGGTAGTATTGGAACTAAGAATTAATCAGGGAAATGCACAGTGACTTCCCCTAGCAGTTCCTCAAGTATCTGGGTGGGCTCCTAGCACTTGGTTAAACACAGTGAAAAAAATCAAATTAGGGGCTGTGCGTGGTGGCTCACGCCTGTAATCCTAGCACTCTGGGAGGCTGAGGCAGGAGGATGGCTCAAGGTCAGGAGTTCGAAACCAGCCTGAGCAGGAGCGAGACCCCATCTCTACTAAAAACAGAAAGAAATTAATTGGCCAACTAAAAATATATAGAAAAAAATTAGCTGGGCATGGTGGTGCATGCCTGTAGTCCCAGCTACTTGGGAGGCTGAGGCAGGAGGATCGCGCGAGCCTAGGAGTTGGAGGTTGCTGTGAGCTAGGCTGACTTCACGGCACTCTAGCGCTCTGTCTCAAAACAAACAAACAAACAAACAAAAATCAGGGCCAAAATGCAAGGCATAGGCAGCAGTGCCGGGAGAGGGCAGGAGAAGGGAGCCGTGGGGCTGGCGTGGGGCTGAGGCTCCACAGAGGCGGCTGTTTGCTTGGTCGTGCACTTGTGCCTTCCTGCGTGTGTGTGGATATGCACACATATGTACTTACATGCGTGCTGGCGCTGGCTCATTTGCTTGCTTTTTTTCCCTGCAAAAATGATTAAAGGAATTAAAAGTTACTGTTAGCCACGGAGAATATGGGGGCGGGTGGAAATTGGACAAACAGCAGTTAAAATTTTCCATTAAGGTTGGAACTTAGTAGGTTAAAACCTCAGTTTTAGGGGAGACTTTCAAATGAACTTTTCTGCATACACTTTAATGCTTTTAGCCAGACTTCTTTTTCCGTTTTGGCTAAAATTGCAATTAATTTCAAGATTCTTAGAGTCCTTTAATTTCGTCATCTGCCTACACAATAAAGAGGGAAATGTAAGCCAGCTAGCTGATTTCATGGGACTTATGAAAGAAGTCTTCTTAATAAGTAAAAAGGGAGCAGTGGCATTTCTGGATTGTTAATCTTTAGATTTTCTTTTACCCTGCACAATTTCTTCTTCCATCGTTGGCAGCTGGCAGAGTTAGGATGTATTGAAAGCCCATCATTTACAAGAGCTGGTGGGAGGGAAGAGAATCCTCCTCAGTTCCCGTTTCCAGGGATGAATGAATAAACCTCTCAGAGTGTCAGTCTCCTCTTAGAAATATGCAGAGGAAGAATTATAGAGATGTATTTTTTTTTCATTTGGGGAGGGTTGGATATCAGGCAAATTACTTAAAAAACTGTGTAAGCTAACAGTTGCTCAGATTTATTTATAATGAGATAACTAAAACTAGAGGATCAAATTTTGCAAAAGACTGAAGACCTTCATCTCATTCTCTTAGTGGTCACCTCCCCCGTGTGGAGGTGGCACACATCAGATGGGAAGGTACACAAATGCCGCGACAAGTCGTTACTAAGCACCAGCTATGTTCTCTGCAGGGAGAGCTCAGACACTGGGTATGTGAGTGACAAAGCGGGCCGATGGACAGCTGCCACTGCACACTGCCCCCGCTACTCACCCCGCTCCCACGCGGGGGAGAGTTACTAATGGCCCAGCTCAGGTCTGAGTCACAGCATCTGTTCATGAGTGTCTTGTTGGCTGAGTCCGATGGCACGTGTGAGACTTGGTTCCTAGGCTTCGTGTGAGGGAAGGGCAGGTGTCTGTGCGAGGCCTCCATCCTACTTCCTTCTGGACTGTGCTTGGCGGAATCCCAGCCTTACTCGGGGGTCGGAATAGCAGCTCTGCTCCCTCATTAGCTGTGTTTTCTTTGGTTCAGTTAGTGCCCTGAGATGCTCCTGGCCTGCCTGAGGAGACACAGCCAGTCGTAACACGGTGGGGTGACAGACACAATACCATGGGAACTCCAGAAAAGAGGGAGTAGCCCCTGGTTATGTCTGAACCCTGACTTAGGAATTTTACAATGAGTCTTGGCTGTCAAGATGAGGAAATTGAGACAGTGAGGAAGGAGGTGTAGGAGAGCCAGGTCATGCCCATGAACTCTTCTCTCCTTTGAGGCTGTGCTTTAGTCAGAGGCAAAGGTACGTACAAGGCCAGGCCTTGACATGAAACCGTGGATGGGAAGCCACACACAGTCACCACTAAGACTGCACCTGCTGGCGAGCCCCAGACCTGACCCAGGGAAGGCATCTCTGGTGGCTGCTGGATAAAGGACATTCAGAGAACCGTCATCGTTGGAGGCCAGCCAGTTGGGCACCTGGATGTGTCGAGTTCTGGGACTAGTTGTGTTTAGTTGAGAAAGTGCAGTAATACAGTTTTTCTGTCTTCCTTCAAAAGAGGAAAAAAGTCGTAAGTTTGGTCAGTATTTTAGGAGAGTACATTGAGGTATGTCGGCACGGGAGGGAAGGACAGCTCACACGGCCTCTTTGGTTATAAATTAAGAGGCCCAGCCTTAGAACAGGAGGCTCACCCCATGGAGGACACGCAGAAGTCCTCTGGCTCTCTGGGTGGCACTTGGAAAGGCTGGGGAGAGACTGAGCTTTGCCTGATGCAGGGTTACCACAGGTGCTGGTTACAGCCCAAAGGTACGGTCCCTGTGACTGGGAGTTGGCCTTAACAAACTGAACAGGGCCAGGCACGGGGCACGTGTCTGTAGCCCCAGCTACTCAGGAGGCTGAGGCAGGAGGATCGCTTGAGCCCAGGAGTTCAAGACTAGCCTGGGCAATGTAGCAAGACCCCATCTCTTAAAAACAAAACAAAAATTGAAAAGGGAGTGGGGCCATCCTTGGTAGATTGAGTTCCTGAGCAGTAAGTTGGAGTCTCTAGATACCATTGCTTGGATTTCTGGGAGGTCCGTCGACAACCCTTGCTGGTTGCGTGCTGGGTGCTGTGCGCTGGCCGAGTGTTGGGAAGAGCCGACGTCCACTAGAACACTTCTGAGGGAATGGGAAGTCTGGAGGAGGTGGGTGGATGGAATAGCAGAGACAGACTTCAGCTCCACGAGCTCTGCTAGTGTCCACCCCGCTGCACACGCCAGCGAGTCCGTGGAGCTCTCCCAGGTGGGCTGTGATTCCTGGCGTGGCTTGATGGGGGCCATCAGTCAGGGGAGGTCCCAGGCTCCCTCTCCTTCCACACTGAGCCAGGAAAGAGATCGTGTGGCTATGAGTTGAGACGGAGAGTTTTATGTCTGGAGAGAAAAACGTGTGAGTATCTGCACTCTCAGACCGAGGTTTCTGACGGAACTTGACCTTTAATAAAGTGGTTGGTCACAGTCCTGGTTGTCTCATTTCTCTAAAGATAGTTTTCAGAAGATGGCAAGTATTAAAGCAAATCTTTTCTCTGTTTTTTTTCCTGAGATAAATACTATAGAAGAACTTTTCTTTATTTGCGTCAGGTTGTCAGCCTCATCTCACGACACGTTGTCCGTTGCAAAGCACTGTTACTGACCCCAGGGTGTGACGGCTCCCAGCACAGGAGGAGATACAAGACTGAAAAGTCAGGAGTGTTAGAGGTTGACACTCTGGGGCCGTTTGTGGAGGGGAAGTGACCCCAGAGGGTGCTCTGGTACCTACCAGGCGGCATGGTGTGCCGGGCCCTGCCTGCAGCTGGCCGCGTGCAGCGTGTGTAGGGTGTTCTTACAGCCTTAGCGTGTTCAGTCAGTCACTTTTGTATTTTTCTTCCCCTTCATCTCAGGTTTCCTTAGGAAATAAAGAAAGAAGCAAAGGTGTGTTCTACAAGGCACTTCAAAATTGTCCTTGGGCAAAGGTAAGTTTAAAGACCGTGGTATTCTCAGATTCGCAAGGACCTTCCTGCCAGGCCTCAGTCCAACCAGCGTCTACCTGGCCCACCCCAGTGTCATCGGGCACGTTCGGCTCTGTGGATAGCAATATCCTGTCCCAAGGCACATCCTAGTGAGCTTGTGCCCTGTGTAGTCAGAGCCTTATGGACATTGGTTTCCTTTCCCTGCCCTGGAGCGGGTGCTTCATGGCAGCATTGCTGCAGGTGGCTGGTTTCCAGCATTTGCCCAGAGTTCAGCCCAGATGCTGAAAGAGTTGGGGTCCACGTCCCAACTCTGCTTGCAGAGCCCCGGTCAGGAGACATTCAGGAATCAAATTGATGGGGACTGCACTGTCTGTCAACAGCTTCTGCCCCATCTCTGAAAGAAGGCCTTACTCACGCTCTGCTTCTGTGAGTTCACTGTCCTTCCTCCACCTGCCCAGGTGCTGCCTGAGCTGGGCAGGCCCGAGTGACGGGGCGTGCAGGCTGTGGAAGGTGCCAGGAGGGCAGGCCCGCCAGGAACCTGCTCTTCTTTCCCGAGCTCTTCCGCGCTAGCAGGCAGCGGCTGGCTGACGAGGTGGGGCTTCCTCCCCGCCCCAGGTGCTGTACATGGACGCTGTGGAGTACTTCCCCGAGGAGATGCAGGAGATCCTGGATCTGATGACGGAGAAGGAGCTCCGGGTGCGCCTGCCGCTGGAGGAGCTGGAGCTCCTGCTTGAGGATTAGAGACCAGAAGGGAACGGGCCGAGTCGCCTGCCTGTCGGAGCCGGAGAAGTAAGAGGAGAGGATGTGTGTGTTAGGAGGCCTCTGCTTTGAAAGTGTTCTTTCTTGGCAGTTTGTGTCTGGGTTGCCAGTCTCACATCTTGCACATCTTTGGGGTGTGTAAATGACACAGAAACTGTTGTTTTACATATTATATATGTGAACACGTGTGTATATATGTACATAGACAAAGAATCATTTCAAGTGATAATTAAACCTGTGACAGTTGAGATGTGACTTCATTCTTGTTCTTGCTCCTCTCCTGTGCGCAGCCGGCACCAGCCCCGCCACAGTGAAAGTGTCCCTGGGCTGGCATCCTTGGTGGTCCTGCCAGGTCCTGTGTGAGATAGTTTGGACTTAAAGGTCAGGTTACTCAGCACATGGACTTCTTCCCCCAGGCTGGGGAGTAGGAGAGCAGACTTTGCTCTTAGCCTCAGACCAGCACAGTGGAGAGTCACTGAACATTCGGTGGCCTGGATCAGGTGTGTGGAGAGCTCCTTATTCCCTAAGTCCTGCTCGGTGGCTGCAGCAGCCGCCCTGGGAGCTTGGGAGAAACCCAGCCGCTGGGGCTGAGTCAGTCTGTTCCCTGCGGGGCGTTGCTAGTGAGCGCCACCTCGGGGATGAGGCCCTTTGGGCCAGGCCTTGCTGCGCCAAACCCGCCCTGCCTGCAGGAGGTGCCGAAGGTGCTCTTTTGACTCTTGGGTGTCAACACTGCTTGAGATAGGAAGGCCAAGACCAGGCATGTTCTGGTTTTGATTTCTGAGGGCTGTGAATAGAATAAAATGTAAATATCCACATTCAGGCTGTTTTCTGCTTCTGAGGAGATTTTTTAGTGCCCGAGTCATTGTCACTATTAACATGGCTGGGAGGCTTTCTTGTCTCCCCCAGCTCCTGCTCTAAAGTGGATAGCTAGTGGATAGCATCTCTGGCTTTTTTTAAAAATCATCATTTTTAGAATTGCTGAAGACTTGTATTTCCTTGGCACCTCGTTTAGAAAAGCCAGTGGCAGACGTGTCCCTTTGACAACCGAGAGACATGTCTGGGAGGCCAGAGTAGCTGGAGCCCTTCTGAGGGCAGCGTAGTGGGATGGCCTGTGATCAACTGGTCCCTTCAAGCCCCAACAGCAGCCTGTCCCCGGGGAACCTGGAGTGGCTGGTGCAGATGGGCAGTGACCCCGGATAGTAACACAGCTGCATGAGAAGAGGGTTTTAAAAAGATTCTTGAGGGTAGATGTTTTATAGAAAAAAGGATGGTGAGATAATCATTGTTATGAGTTTTTTAAAAAGCCAGTTTGAGATTGTTAAACATCTCAAAGTCTGAGAAACAGTTAAGCTAAAAGTTAACAGAAAGTCTGAGAGACAGTTAAGCGCCTCCCAAGACTGACCGTTGTCCTGAGGGGCTGGGGAGGGCGTGTTGAGTTCTTTGAAGTCAATCAGACAGTTGCTCATGCTTTTCTCAGGAATACTGAGTATTTCCAGGATTGCTTGTCACTGCCTGTAGGGGTCGGCGCCCTCTTAGGTCTGGGACAGTGCTCTCTCCCGGAATGAATGGAATGACGTGGTGGCGACAGCTCTGGCATGAGGGTGGCTGGGCCTGCAGGTGGGCAGGAGGCACCTTCAGTGCTGGGTCCCAGGTAAGAGGAGACAGCTGGGAGCTGCTACTTCTAAGGCACAATGTCTGTTATCTTGCACTTAAAAGGTGAAGACGAGGTGGTGGCTCACACCTGTAATCACAGCACTTTGGGAGGTTGAGGAGGATCACTTGAGCCAGGAGTTTGAGACCAGCCCTGGGCAATGTAGTGAGACCCCATCTCTACAAAAATTTAAAAAATTTTTAAATTTTTAAATTTTAGCGGGGTGTGGTGGCATACACCTGTAGCCCCAGCCACTGAGAACGCTGAGGCTAGAGGATTGCTTGAGCCCAGGAGTTTGAGGTTGTAATGAGCTGTGATGATGCCATTGCACTCTAGCCCAGGCAACAGAGTGAGACACTGTCTCAGAAAAAATTAAATAAAATGAAAGAAAGAGAAAACATGACATTCCCTGAAGAGCCCCAAATGCATGCTTTGGAGGGAGTGGTGGGAGAGAGTTCACCCTGAGACGGTTCCATTGAGGAAGGGCCTCAAACAGCCAGCGGTTTTCCACAGGCACACAGGGCTGGCCCTGCCTTGCCCAGCAGGAGCAAGAAGCCAGGGAAGAAATTGCTCACGGAGAACCCTGGTCCCAGCGCTTGGCACTGCAGGCCTCAGTGACCATCTGTAGAAATAGCGATTGCAGCATTATTTTGGTCAACACGCAAAGCAGGGCTGTGGTTGGGCTGGGGGTGTAATTCAGCCACTACCCTGCTGTGTCCCACGTCCCTACCCTGACTCTAGGCACTGGCATCACAGCAGTGACACCTCTTGGGTGGTGGCACATACTTTCACAGTGCCCCATTGTTGATGATCATTTTGATCACTTGGAAAAGATGGTGTCTATTGGGCTTCTCCAACATGAAGTTGGTCATTCCTTTCCTAATTGAAAAGCATTTCGTGGGGAGGTACTTTGAAACTCTGTGAATGCCCTATTCCTCATCAAACTTACTTTTTTTCTTTTTTTAAGAGATGGAGTCTTGCTCTGTCACCCAGACTAGAGTGCAGTAGCATAATCGTAGCTCACTACAGCCTTGAACTCATGGTCTCAAGCAATCCTCCTGCCTTAGCCTCCTAAAAGCTGGGATTGTAGGGATGAGGCACTAGGCCCAGTCCTCATCAAACTTTCAATCAATTCATATGTATTAGTATGAGCTCATAGTTTCCTATTTTATTTAAAGGACTATACTGTATGCCATTAATATTGTTAATTATTTTGATGGTCAAATTGTCCCAGATTTGGCCAGTGGACCTTCAGGCAGGCTTCTGTGTCCTTTTGACACGTCCCCCATCGTTCTTTGAGCTCTCTCCGCCCACCCCACCCCCCCTTGCTTTCTGGCAAAACATACTTTGTTGTAGCTCTGGAATCAGCTCTGGCTCCTTTTAGTGGAGAATGATATTTTGAAGCAAAGAGCTGGGTCTCGGTGTGCTCATTGCAACAGGGAGGGGTGTCACTGTTCCCAGGAGCACTTTGGTTCGTTCTCATTTTCTTCCCCTCCGTATCTGTAACTCCTTCTCAGAGAGGAGCCTGGCGTCCCCCATTCTTACTGTTTACTTGACTGCTGCCACCCAGTCCCTGCAGATGCCTTCCTCCCCTGCCTGGGCTCCCACACTCCACATGGGCTGCCCCACCCTGCATGTACACCCTTCTTCATTTGCCTTGGGCTCCAACACCCACATGGATGCCATCCTCGCCCTGCCCGTGCTGAGTGCTCGCGCTGTGCCCCATGTGGACACCTCCCCCACAGGTACATTGTCCTCATCCTGCACTGACCCACCATGTGTGGATGTCCTCTGTGGTAGGCAGAGTGGCCCCTGAGATGTCTGCACCCCAAGCTCTGGAGCTGATATGTTACATGGCAAAAGGAACTTTGCAGATGGAAGGAAATTAAGGTTGCAGCCCTTAAAGTGGGGAGACTATGCTGGATTATCTTGGTGGCCCTAATGTAGTAATGAAGGTCCTTAAAAGTGTAACAGAGGCAGAAAGAAGGGTCAGAGAGATGTGAAGACAGAAAAGGCAGGAGACTCAGAGCTTGAGAGGGCCTTGACCTGCTGCTGCTGGCCGAGGATGGAGGAGGGCCGTCAGCTGACAGCCAGCAAGGAAATGTCGACCTGAGTCCTGTCACTGAGAGAAACTGAATCCTGCCAACCACCCCCGAGAACAAGGAAGTGGCATCTCCCCTAGAGTCTCCAGAAAGGAACAGTCTTGCTGACACCATGACTTCAGCCTGGTGAGACCAGTGTTGGATTTCTGAGCCGTAGAACTGTGAGTTAAAATTGTGTTAAGGTAAGCCTGTGGTAACTTGTTACGGTGGTAACAGAAAACCTAGTACACCTTCCTCACCGTGTGGGCTCCCACAGCCCGGGCCACCCGCCAAGTGGATGCTTGCCTTGGGCTGCTGCACCTGATGGCTTTAGGACCCCATCAGTTCAGAAAGAACAGAGAAATGAAAACAAAATAGGTGGAGAAAGGGAAGGGAAGGAAGTTCTGACATGTTTTTGAACACTCTTGAAAGGCACGAGATTTCTGAACAAGGGAGGGCAGGGCTGGTTGAGATTCTTCAGCCCTGACTTTTCAGAATTTCTTTTAGGAATCCTTAGTCTCTTGAGAACACCAGGACTTATTTCCTGTCACCTGAGCGCTGAGAACCTACACGGTCCACAGAACTTACAAAAAGGGAAAGCTGTATTTCCTTCTGTGTGGAAACAGCTGCATTAACTCAGCCTTTATTAAAATTTTTTTAAAAATAGAGTCAGGGTCTTGCTCTATCACCCAGGCTGGAGTGCAGTGGCACCATCATACTGTAACCTTCCGAGCTCAAGTGATCTTTGCACTTCAGCCTCCTGAGTGGCTGGGACTACCGGTATATACCACAACACAGCTGATTTTTTAAATTTTTTGCACAGATGGGGTTTTATTATGTTGCCTAGGCTGGTCTTGAACTCCTAGCTTCAAGTGATCCTCCTGCCTTGGCTTTCCAAAGTGTTGGGATTACAGGCGTCTGAGCCGTGCCCAGCCAGCCTTTATCATTAAGACTAGACTACTAGCTGTGTGGTTATGATCATATTCCACCCGCCCCCCCCAATTACTGCTGAACCACGAGTTTTGGCGGTGTGATTGGGTGGGTGGTAGACAACAGGTGCTTAAGTCTACACTTCTTGTGACTGTGGTCTAAGGTTTCTTGCCTAGAAACTTCCCTAAAGGTAGGTGCACCCTCTTGTTGGGGCTGATTGGAGGCAGTGGGGGACACGTGTGGAGACTCCAGAAACAGGGATGATATGTTTGTGAAAGGACTCGCTTTATTGGGAAGCAGAGTGCTGCACAGTGACCAGCAGACGAACACTGCCCAAGGGACAGCTTACACATCCTACTCCACAAGACGCACAGGGTGTTTGCTAATAACAATCAACTGGAACATGGATCCCTCTGGGCAACTTCCCCAACCTCATCCCTCTATTTTCCCGATGGCAACTCTGGTTCACTAGAGATAGAGCCCCTCAGGGGTGCCTTCTTGTTTTTTATACAGAACATTTTCTTTAGACTTTTTGAAGTCTTCATTTGTTACT
>CAUYRT010002430.1:0-124179 GCA_963574885.1 Lepilemur ruficaudatus
AAAAAATATATGTAAAAAATTAGCCGGGCATGGTGGCACATGCCTGTAGTCCCAGCTACTCGGGAGGCTGAGGCAGAAGGATTGCTTGAGCCCAGGAGTTAGAGATTGCTGTGAACTAGGCTGATGCCACGGCACTCTACAGCCTGGGCAACAGAGTGAGACTCTGTTTCAAAAAAAAAAAAAAATTTCTATGAACACATTTTTATGTAAACAAAACACACACAAATGCTCAGAGAGAGAAAATAGAAAGGCTTTGTATTTTTAGTTATTGCTAGAGATCACAATTAAAATGATTATTATATGATATTTTGAAAAATATCTCCCATATCAGTTTTTTATTAATGGCTCTCAAGTAACATTTATTTTTTTCTATATTTTATATTGTATTTAGTTTATCTATAACCCAGTGTTCATTTGACCGCACTCATCCCAAATGCAAAATTCTGTCAGGTCATGCATACTTCAGCATCAACTACTCTTAAATACTAATTATAAATTTGATCATTTTTCACAAGGGTAATTACATCAGTTTGTCTCTCATTAATTTCCTAGTCATACAATGTATTCTTTGTACATTTTGAAACATTCTTCCTGAAGCCTCCTGTTATGTCCTATAACACAGATGACATTCATATGATTAATGTGATGGCTATCACTCCTATTATAGATCACTCTACTAAGGTAACTGTCATATTTTTTAATAAAAATCTATAATCTGATTTTTTGGTTGATATTATGACTAAAGTTTTTTATTTGTGATTCCACCTGAACAGGTGGTAAAAGTCTTGAGTCTCATTGTATTACCAACAAGGTTTAGTTTATGAACAAAAAAATCTCTTTATATGAGCTGTTGTTGCCTGGCAACATCTGGAGAAAGCTATCTGTGGAGCTAGTGAAAACACCAAGTGCAGCATTGTCTGGTAAGGGCCCATTATATTTTACATTTTCTAGATTGGTTTGCAATACAGTCTGCCTTCATAGCATAATTTCAAAATCAGGGCAATATGATTTTAATTATTAAATTGCAATAGGTTTACTTCTCCATAATAATAAGATGCAGAGAAAGGATGCTCTTCAATTTTATTTAGCTTCCTTTAATTCAGTAAAATAATAGAAATACTGGTTTTAAAAAATCCACTGTATGAAAATGCCATTTGCATTGACATTTGGAAAGCTTAAAAACCTGAATCAAGTTTTGTGCATTGTCACAATAGAAAAGAAAATGGAGATATCTTTTCAAATGCATTCAAATCATTAGAATTAGAAGGTCGTAAGGGATCTTGAGAGATTAATTAACTCAGCCTCTTGCCATCTGATATGAATACATATGTTATTCCATATAGATGAGAATCCATCCTCTTTCCATGAAGAGGACACATGATCTCGTTTTACAATCTACTTTAATAATATTTTTAACACAGAATTTTTACTAGTAACATCTCGCAATAACTAACTGTAAATTTAGAAATATAAATTTGTTTCTGTGCTTCCATCTATGTATTGCATATTGTATGTGACATCTGCCTGGGAGGCATAGGAAGGGCTTCACAGAAAAGAGGATATTTGAAATTACCTGGAAATGTGGTATGGCAGAAAGTTTTTACCAAGACCTGTTTCTTCTTCCTGGACAAACAGCCAGGTTGTATAGCTGGACTCCACTGAAGTCAGAGGTAACCATGTGACTCAGTTGTAGGGAAAAGAATGGGAGCAGAAATGATAAGTGCAACCCCAGGGCTAGCCCATAAAACCCTCCACGTTCCTTTCCTCCACACTGACTTAAGGCAGATGACCTTGGTACCCTTGGAAGTCATGAATTGAAAATGGCAAAACCTCATGATTGAAGGAGCCTGGGTCCCGAATTACCTTCTAAGCAGGGACACCTGTTTGGGGCTTCCCACGAGCAAGAAATAAACTACCGTATTAAACCACTGATTTTCAAGAGTGTATCTTGTACAATAGTTGCCATAATGTGACCTTATTTAACACCTGTGGAAAGAATTTGAACAGAAGAAAACCTGAGTGGGTAGGGAAATTAAGACGAAATAAATGTGTGACACAACATGAGACAGAAGCAGCAGCAAGAAGGCATGAGACATATATAGAGTCCCAGGTTGTCTGTCTGTACTAGGAAATAGTTGTAAGGAGTAATGGAAGATAATAATGGTATAAAGTCTATTGGGATCATATTTTGAAATGCTTCAAGTGCCAAACTGAGGCCTTTGACTTAATTTGGTAGATAGGAGGGAAATAATAAAGCCATCAGCAAATGAAAATATACAATTTGAATTGTTGTATAAACCCATTCATCTAAAAGCTATTCAAAATATGGTTTGGAGTCAGGGAGTAACAGAATCTTTGGTGTAATACCCACAGAGTAAACCATGTAATGTGTTTAGATCAAGGGAAAGAATAATGGTATTGCAGATGTAGGATTCATAAACTAGGCAATTGATTAGATGTGATGGTACAGAGGAAAATAATACTATCAATGATTGTATAAGCTGATGCTTATTTTCTTACTATAAACTAGCAACCATGTTAATCATTTTATGAGGTCTCTCTCCCTTAAAATTCACAATAACACTGTAAAAAAATACTAATATTGTCCTTATTCTATAGAAAGGATACAGTTTAGAGATGACTATACAATATAGAAAGGATAAATCTATATATAACTTAGTACATAAACAAAAGTCATATTAATTGTAATGGAACAATCAGGATTTGAAAGAAACAATGTGATGTTAGACCCTTGGTTCTTAACAAGTATAATTTCAAATCCAGGTTTGAGAAATATACTAAACAATTTAAAGGTGAATGAGAGAAAGGAGGACAAATTCAATTGTTATCTGTTTGTTTTGGTAGTTTTAGACTGATACAATTTCAGACTCATGGAAATATTGCAAAAATAGTATAAGGAGCTCCAAAATACCTTTTACCCAAATAAACCAGCTATGTATTCTTTTATGCACCCCCTACACACAGCGCAGAATTATTTTTATTTTTCATTTGTTAAAAATAAAATAAATGGTTTACTGTATTTACATACTGACTCCAGAAGCCAATTGGAATTTGCAACTTGTGACTGGCCTTTCAGAAAGAGTTCAGGGCCAGATATAATTGTATGGAACAAATTAGTATGGGCAGAGATTGGTAAAATTGATAAAATCAATGAGTCCTAACTGAGAGGATAAAAAAAGAAAAGGGCAACTCATTAAAAACAGAATAATCCTGTACCATAAATGTCCAGAGAGGAGAAAATTTCAGAGTTATAGGCATAAGATCAAAAATTTAAGAAAGATTAAAAGATCTGGAGAAAGGTTGGATTTAACATTCAGGAGGTCATCAGCGACCTTCAAAACAACATTGTAAGTAGCACACTGAAAAAGGATCTTAAATTACAAAGGTTAAGAAGAATACTCGGTCAAGAAAATAAAAATAAATGTAAGAAAAAATCACCCATATGTTAATAATTAACATGTTTTATTTTCTCTGCTGAGATTTTGCTATTTACATTCTTTGCTTCCATCCACTAGGCTTCTTGGTCAAAGAAGCCTATGGAGTGGGCAAGCGGGGAATTTGGGGATGGGTGGTACAATGTGATAGTCTTTCCAGCTATCATTCCTTCAATCTTCTCACAGTCAGATTGAAGGAAAGGAGGGGCTGCTTCTTTCTGGGAAAACATAGAAATCTGTGATACACTGCACACTCTGATGGTGGTGCAAAAGCCAGAACAGCTGGAATTGGGAAAAATGTACCAGGAGTATGTGGACTTTTGCTTATTAAGTAAAATGAGATTTGGCTCAAATATTTTACTAGATACTAAAATATAAGTAGCGGTACTTTACATGTCATATACTTTAAGGATATTTGGAAAACTTATGTAAACATGTGTAGATATATTTCACAAATATATATTGGTAGGTATACATACTTTTTCTTGCATTGTGTATGACTCAGATTTAGAGAAAACTTGTGTTTTCTACATTTCAACTCAAAGTCAGTGAGTACATTCCATGAATTAGGTGAAAAAACTGAATTTCCTTTAAAAAATATTTGTAATTTCAGTAAACATGTTTAATTTTTCTTATAAATACATTTAACCTGCATTTTCATTACTGCAAAGGTAGTGGAAATAATATTTGTAGCTAATTTCTATGGTGGTTGTGAGGATAAAGAATATCCTCATTTTGGAACAGTATCTTCTATCACCTCTACCTCATGATAACCTGTTCTTCTCTGAAGTATCTGATTTGAAAAATATTTGAATTGAGAAAAATAATACACTCATTAATAAGTTATCTACTACCCATGTTTGCATCATCAGTGGTACCTACCTCACAAGCTCATTCCATGATGGACAATTCACTTTATAAAGAGGAACCAGTTAAAAGTTTTATTACTTACATTTGTTAGAATTAACACACGAATCATTGTTTTCTTCACTGTGTGTGTTAATCTCCCTTCCCTCTACTTGAATAATATAGAATCCATTCATGTTATAAAAAGTATTTATTTCTAGTTACAAATCTAGTTAATAAATCTAGTTAATAAATAAACTAGATCTAGTTAAATCTAGTTTTAAATCTATTTAATAAAATCTTATGATTTTATTAATAGATGTGTTAAAACGGTGATACTGAAGGGATCTCAAGAAGTCATTTAAATCAACACCATGGTGGGCTGGCTGGGACTATACTTATAAAGCAATGTCATGTGATTCTCACTCCTATGGATTCTCAGGGAGGAGGCACCATGCTTTATCCTTCATGATAACTCAAACCAGGACTCTCCTATTAATAAAGAAAGAATATCAGTAATACCAAACACAGTGTCTTGAGCATGAAAGGTCATCATTAGTTTAGTAGAATAAATATTTGTGTCTGCTTCTTTGTGTAAAAATGTGACTAGGGAAAAGAAATGTGTCCTAAGGAATTCACCAGGTTTTTTCCCTCAATTTTATTTTCCTTCTTTCCTTTTATCACTTCCTTCACTTTCTTTCTTTCTTTTTTCCTATTTCACTCTACTTATTTCCCCCCTTTGTATAAAAGAGGAACACTAATATGAGGACTGAACAGTAAGCCTAAGCCACCTGTGTTCCATGTATTGAGACATGGACAAATTTTTAGGTTTACTTGTTGACTCTAGTTCTGTACATTAAAGTATACATGTAACTGTTAAATATCAAAGCCCTAAGAGATGACCTTTTATTGAAAAATCGCTCTATCTTCTTTATTTTTAAATGTATTTTAACACCTGACAAGGAAACAAAACTTTAATGTATTTACTAGTTGAAGTTATTTTTTTATTATTATTATTTCAGGATATTATTATGGAGCTACAAATAGTATGATTACAAGTAATGATTTTGCCTCCCCCAAGCCATGGCTAGAGTTGTGCCCTTCCCCCATACAGCACGCATCACATCCATTAGTTGTGAGTTTACCCACCCCCACCCCCCACCTGACAGACACCCAATGAATATTACTATCATATAAGCACATTAGCGTGGATAATACATTTTCAGCCACGTTCATTTGCAAATAAATTTGTTATTCGATCAACTTGAAGATAAAAAGAGTATAAATAAATAAAAATTTTAATGTAAAATATTACATCTATAATATCATACATAATATATCACATCTGAATATGATTTATGAAAATATGTGAGTTGTCACTGACTCCTTAATGCATAATGGTTGGTGTCAGTTAGTCAAACTATAGTTTGTTTAATTTCCTCCTATAGGGTTTAAACTCCCAAGGGTCAGAATATTTACAGCATATTTACTGCAAAGTGGCAAGTTATCCTGATAATACCATGTTAAAATTCTGCTAACATTCCTTTCATGCAGAGACTCTCATTGGGATTAACATATGTCACAATTCAAAAACCTAAACAGGATGCTATTTAAACCTAGTGGTTTTGAAGGAGACAGTGTTCAGGTGTTTATTTGTAGCACTTCTGGGAGTAATGCCAAACTCCAAGAACATTAGTATTCCTGAAACTTTACATTCTCTTCCTAGAAATTGTTCTTCTGGAAAAGGCATAATAATGTTAGGTAACTAGACCATACATGGATATACCTGTAATGATTTACTAATAGATGAGAAAAAAAGTGGGTGGGCAGGTAAATAGTAAACATTTAAAATAAAGAGTAAACATGACCTTATTGTGTTTTCTCATTACTGTCTATATTTCAGAATAATTGAAATACCTAGATTAGTATTAATAATAGCAAAAATAAAAATATCAGTACTATAGTCCAGGTATTTTATATACATACCACCTTTTAATATTCATGAAAACCAAGCAATGTAAGTATTAGTCCCATTTTAAAATGGAGAAAACTAAGTATTAGACAGGTTAAGTAGTAAGTTCAAAGTAAGTAGTAAATCAGCCTTCACTGCTTACCTTTACATCCTCAGAACCTAGAATAAGTTTTGTTCATTGTAAATGTTAAATGAATATATTTTTTTAAATCACCCTATAATGCCTGGGAGGTAAATTAAACCTGTTGCAGCATGGTATAAATAGTAACCATCTTTAAAAGCTCACCCAGAAGGATAAGGGGGTTAAAGTTTCTAATTAGAGTTTAAATAAGAAATATAATAGTTGGGAGCGAGTTATATGAATAGAAAAATAAAGAGAGTTAGGAAAGCCAGATGCTCCAAAGAGTCTGAAGAATGAATGCTTTAGAAGGCCAGACATGGATGATTTGAGGTGCTAGGAAAGAAATTTATTGGATGACATTGTGTGTATAATACCAGCTCTGAGTATAAAATTGAGGAGATAAAAGTATAAATGCACACATTTTTATATTATATTCTGCCTATACGCTATTTAATTTGCTTATGTGAGTTCATCTAATTCAGGCGCTGAATGCTTTCTTTTCTCCCTCTCTCCTTCTCTCCCTCCCTTCCTTCCTTCCTTCTTTCCTTCTTTCCTTCTTTCCTTTTTTTTGCCAGTGCCTGACACTAATTGAAGTCTGATAGTGTTTTGCAAAGTATGATTTTAAAAAGCCAAGACTCAAAGGACAATTTCAATGGTTATAAGTGACACAGAGAGAAAGGACAGATGTTTGTGCTCAAAGTTACAGGCTTTCAGAATCATAGAGGTTGAGATATTTTGTATTATAATAGGGTGTGTCCATATTGATGAGTAGTTGAAGTGGAAGAAATCCTGTCATTTAAGTTTCTAGCTTCTCAAAAGGAGTAAGGGGAGGAATGTTATTTAATGAGAATCTATTTTTAGACAGGTGCCACAGCTCTGTACTTACTTAATTTACTCATCACATCAACTCTACAAATTAAGCATTAATAATCCCTTTTTACATATGTGGGGAAAGGGTTGATAAGGTTAAACAAATTTCCAAATACAACTTAACTAGTTTTTGATGAAGACAGAGTTTGAAGCTCAGTTTTGGTTGTTTTTTTTTTTTTGTCTAACCACAGTGATAAGTAAACATGTTCCTTCTTTTTCTCTCTCTTTTTCTTTCTCAATATATAACAGATTTTGGTTTTCAGCAGGAATATTCTTAAGTTCCTCAATTTAAAATTAGGACTTCAAATTTTGTGCCCTTATAAAAATATTGCTCTTTTATTTTAATATGTAATCAGGAGTTGTCTAGGCATAGTAATAGACTGAGCATTGGTAAATTAGGCTCATAATTACTCAAGGTGGAAAAAATCTTTTAAAACCCATATTATATTTAAATTAACTTATCATTTCATCTTTTTTCCTTGCACTTGAGTAAAGTCCTAGTGAATGCATTTTGGAAATGGATTTCCCTCAAAAGTAATTCTCACTCATTTGTCTGTCTCACACACACACACACGCACATGCATACACACACAAGGCAGAAAATAACCAAATTAAACATCTGCTTCGTGCTGAAGATAAAATTCAGTCCAATAAATTTGCTTAGTTTTCTTTTTTGGCACATATGAGAATTTTTCTTAATGAATCCCCCCAAATTAAGGACACTTTCTAAACAGATATTTTTCTCATTATACCCTGAACTGGTCATAATTTCTGAGCAATTGTGTGTGCAAGGATATGTATATGTGTGCAAACATAAATCTTTCACTAATGGATTATGGGACCTTTGTATATTTCAGCTGGCTTGATTTGTTGATATGTCTTTGATTCTGTTAGTAATCATTACAGACCCTTAAACCACTGCAACCACAGAATAATTATTTCCTGACTTGCAATTGTGTTTTTAAGCCTTCAGTCAATGGCAGCTTAAGTTTTGTTCTTATTATGCTGCTCTTGTTTTCAACTTGTCCACAATGCAGTTTGATCATTTTCATTTCTTACTGGCTTGTTTTTCTTTGTTCTTCAAATACAGTGTTAAAATGCAATCAAAGAATATTTCAAGCATCTTACAAAGGCACTCAAGAGACAGGTAAGTTTAACAGGTTTAATGAAGTTTAATCAATGAAGTATCTAGAGAAATAAATCTTTGGGGACTACAGAAGTTTGAAGAACCATTGTGAAGGCATTAACACCTGTTTTAAAACTGGGAGCTATTGGTCTACCAGACTTCAAGCTGTACTACAAGGCTATAGTAACTAAAAGAGCATGTTACTGGCACAAGAACAGAGACATAGACCTTTGGAATAGGACTGTGAACCCAGAGGTAAAACCATCTGCATATTGTCATATAATCTTTGATAAAGCAGACAAAAATATACATTGGGGGAAAAGAATCTCTTTTCAATAAATGGTGCTGGGAAAACTGGATAGCTACGTGTAAAAGATTGAAACTGGATCCCCACCTCTCACCTCTTATAAAAATCAACTCACAATGGATAACAGACTTAAACCTAATGCATGAATCCTTAAGAATCCTAGAAGAAAATGTAGGAAAGACTCTTTCAGACATTGGCCTAGGCAAAGAATTTATGAAGAAGACCCCCAAAGCAATCACAGCAGCTACAGAAATAAATAAATGGGACTTGATCAAATTAAAAAGCTTTTGTACAGCCAAGGAAACTATCATTAGAGCAAATAGACAACCTACAGTATGGGAGAAAATAGCTGCTCTCTACACAACCGATAAAAGGCTGATAACAAAAATCTACCTAGAGCTCAAAAAAATCAACAAGAAAAGATCAAACAACCACATCAATAAATGGGTGAAGGACATGAACAGAAATTTTTCAAAAGAAGACAGAATAATGGCTAGCAAACATATAAAAAATGCTCAACATCTCTAATAATTAGGGAAATGCAAATCAAAACCACAATGAGATATCACTAACTCCAGTAAGATTGGCCTGTATCAAAAAATCCCAAAGCAACAAATGCTGGCAAGGATGTGGAGAGACAGGAACACTCTTACACTGCTGGTGGTACTGCAAATTAGTGCAACCTCTGTGGAAAAGAATTTGGAGATACCTCAAAGAGCTATAAGGAGAATTACCATTTGATCCAGCAATAGCACTATTAGGCATCTACCCAAAGGAACAAAAGTCATTCTATAATAAAGACATCTACACTTGAATGTTTATGGCAACACAATTTACTATAGCAAGGATGTGGAAACAACCCAACTGCCTGTCAATCCATGAGTGGATTAATAAAATATGGCATATGTATACAATGGAATACTACTCAATTATAAAAAACGATGGTGATCTAGCACCTCTTAAACTTTCCTAGATAGAGCTTGAGCCCATCTTACAAAGTGAGGTATCATGAGAATGGAAGAATAGGCACCACATGTGTTCACCAACAAACTGGCACTGACTGATCGACACCAAGGTGCTCAAAAAGTAGTAATATTCTTTGGGGGTAGGGTGGTTGGGGGTGGGTAAACTCACAACTAATGGACATGCTGAGTGCTGTGGGGAGGGAAAGGGCACATCTCAAATCATGGTTGGATGTGGCAAAGTCATAACATGTAACCAAAATGTACCCCCATAATTTCCTGAAATAAAAAAAATGAAAAAGAAAAAAAAATCTGTTTTATGCTATACGTGAAGTGTCCCTGCATTTGTGCAAATGAGTTTGAACCAGTGGCACTCACCTGTAGTCCCAGCGACTGGGGAGGCTGAGGCAAGAGGATAGCTTGAGCCCCAAAGTTAGAGGCCAGCCTGGGCAATATACCAAGACACCATCTCAAAAAAAAAAAAAAAAGAAGTTTAGAACTCTGGCATAGTTTAGTTTTCCTTCTATATCCAGTTTTTTTAAGTGCTTTTATCATGAAGTGGTGTTGAATTTTATGGAATGTTTTTTCAGCATCCATTGAAATGATCCTATGGTTTTTGTCCTCCATTCTGTTGATATGATGTATCACATTGTTTGATTTGTATATGCTGAACCACACTTGCCTCCCTGGGATGAATCCCACTTGATCATGGTGAATAAATCTTTTTAATGTGTTGTCGAATTCAGTTTGCTTATTTTTTGTTGAGGATTTTTGCAACTATGTTTATAATATATATTGACTTATAGCTTCCTTTTTTCATTGGGTCTTTGTCTGGTGTTGGTATGAGGATGATACAGGTCTTGTAGAATGAAATTGGTAGTATCCCCTCCCCACTGATTATTTGGAACAGTTTGAGTAGGATTGGTATTAGTTCTTTGAATGTTTGGTAGAATTCAGTAGTGAAGCTATTGGGTCTTGGGATTTTCTTTGATGGGAGACTTTTTATTACTACTTCTATCTCATTATTTGTTATCAGTCTATTCAGGTTTGAGATTGCTGCTGGATCAATCTTGGTAGGTTTTATGTACCTAAGAATTTATCCCTTTCTTCTAGGTTTTCCAATTTATTGGCACATAGCTGTCTATAGTAATCTCTAAGGATCCTTTTAATTTCTGCATTTTGTAAAGTCTCCTTTTTAATCTCTGATTTTATTTAATTATGTCTCTCTCTGTTTTTTTTTCTTAGTAATTCTGGCTAAAGGTTTGTCAATTTTGTTTATCTTTTCAAAAAACCAACTTTTTTCATTGATTATTTTTTGTTTCAATTTAATTTATTTCTGCTCTGATCTTTACTATTTAATTTCTTCTACTAATTTTGAGTTTGATTTACTCTTCTTTGTCTAATTCTTTAAGATGCATTGATAAGTTGTTCATTTTAAATTTTTCTACTTTTTTGATGTAGGTATCATCACTTTTTTGGTGATATTGCTATAAATTTTTCTCTTACTACTACCGTTTCTGTATCCCATAGGTTTTGGTATGTTGTATTTACATTTTCATTTGTTTCACAAAATTTTAAAATTTCTGTCTCAATCTCTTCATTTATCCTCTTGTCATTCAGGAGTATTTGTTTAATTTGCATGTGTTTCTATAGTTTCCAATGTTCCTCTTATCGTGGTCAGAGAAAATAATATGATTCGAATTTTTGTGAATATTTTGAGACTTGTTTTGTGGCCTAACATATGGTCTATTCTTAAGAACATCTTTTCAGCTAAAGACAAAAATGTGTATTCTGCAGATATTGAATGAAGCATTATATGAATATCTAGTGTAGATTAAGTCTGATGTTTCTTTATTAATTTTCTGTCTGAAGGATCTGTCCAATGCTAACATGGGGGTATTGAATTCTCCAACTATTATTGTAATGAGGTCAGTCTCTCTCTTTAAATCTGATAATATTTGGGTTATATATCTAAGTTTTCTAATTTTTTGTGCATATATTTTAGAATTGTTATATCCTCTTGCTGAATTGACCCCTTTATCATTATATAATATCATTCTTTGTCTCTTTTTAGAGTTTTATCTTGAAATCTATTTCATCTGACAAAAGTATAGCTACTCCTGCTTTTTTGGTTTCCATTTGCATAGAATATATTTTTCCATTCATTTACTTTCAGTTTATATGTGTCTTCATAGATGAAGTGGGTTTCTTGTGGATAATATATAATTAGATCTTATGTTTTTATCTATTCAGCCATTCTAGGTGTTGATTGGAAAGTTTAGTCCATTTGCATTCAATATTATTGTTGATATGTAAGGACTTGCTACTGCCACATTGTTATTTGATTTCTGGTGTTTTGTGGTCCTCTCTTTCTTCCTTCCATCTTGTTTTCCTTTGCGTAAAAGTGATTTTCTTTGGTAGTGTGTTTTGAATTTCTTGCTTTTCATTTTTGTGCATCTGTTGTAGGTTTTCTGATTTAAGGTTAACATGAGGCTTGCAAAAAATATCTTATAACCAATTGTTTTAAACAGATGACAACTTAACTTTACTTACTAAAAACATACAAACAAGCAAAGAGAAAGCTAAAATAAACTCTATACTTTAACTGCACCTCCCTGCATTGTAATTTTTTGTTGTTTTCATTTGTATCTTTTTATACTGTCTACCTCTTAAAAAGTTTCTATAGTTATTATTTTTGGTAAGTTTTTCTTTTAGTCTTCCTACTCAAGATATAAGTGGTGCGTGTACTGCAATTGCAGTGATAGGGTATCCTGTATTTCTATTCTTACTATAACGAATGAGTTTCATACCTTCAGATGATTTCTTATTGTTTGCTAACATCCTTTTCTTTCAGATTGAAGAACTCCTTTTAGCATTTATTGTAGGACAAGTCTGGTATTAATGAAATCACTCAGCTTTTGTTTTTCCAATGCAGTCTTTATTTCTCCTTCCTGTTTGAAGGATAGTTTGCAGGATATAATATTATAGGATCCAGGTGTTTTTTTTTTTTTCTTTTTTCTTTCAGCACTTTGAATATGTCAAACTACTCTCTCCTGGCCTATAAGATTTCCACTGAGACATCTGCTGCCAGATTTATTGGAGCTCTTTTATATGTTATTTTTTCTTTTTTTCTTGTTACTCTTAGGACTCTTTCTTTATCTGTGACCTTTGGGAGCTTGACTGTTAAGTGCCTTGAGGTGGTCTAGTTTAAGTTAAATCTGCTTGGTGTTCTATGACCTTTTTGTACCTGAATATTGATATCTTTCTCTAGGTTTGGAAAGTTTTCTGTTATTATTTCTTTGAGTAAATTTTCTACTCCAGTCTCTCTCTCTCTCTACCTCCTCTTTCAGGACAATAGTTCTTAGATTTGCCCTTTTGAAACTATTTTCTAGATCTTGTAGGCATGCTTCATCCTTTTTAATTCTTTTTTCTTTTTTTCTTCTGACTGTGTATTTTCAAACAGCCTTTCTTCAAGCTTACTAACTCTCTCTTCTACTTGATCAATTTGCTATTGAGAGACTATAATGAAATTTTCAGTTTCTCAATTGAGTTTTTGGCTCCAGAATTTCTGCTTTACTGTTTTAAATTATATCAACCTCTTTGTTGGATTTCTCAGCTAGGCTTCCATATTCCTTTTCCATGTTGTTGTGAGGTTCATTGAGCTTCTTCAGAACAGTTATTTTGAATTCTCTGTATGAAAAATCACATATTTCCATCACTTGGATTGATCACTGTTGCCTTATTTAGTTCATTTGGTGAGGTCATGTTTTCCTAGATGTTCTTGATGCTTGTGCATAGTCATTGAACCATTAGGTATTTATTGTAATCTTCGAAGCCTGGGCTTATTTGAGTCCATCCTTCTTAAAAAGTCCAGGTATTCAAAGGGAATTCAGTGTTTTGATCTAAGTCTTTGGTCATTGCAGCCATATCAGCACTAGGGGGTGCCCCAAGCCCAGTAACGCTGTGACTCTTGTAGCCTCCTGGCTGTACCCTTTGTGGAGTGGGGTAAGATATGGGAAAATTCCCTATATTATCAGGCAAAGTCTTTCCCTCTCTTCCTCTTTCCCCCAAATAGAAGGAGTCTCATTCTTTGTGCTTGATATCTGAGTTGGGGGAGGAGTGACATGAACACTGTCTCATGGCCAACACAGCTGGGACTGGGCCAGGTCACACCTGAAGCCAACCCAGTCACATCTAAGACTCATGGTGACTGCTGCCTGGCTACTCTGATTGTTATTCAAGGCCCAAGGTCTCTTTAGTCAGCAGTTAGTGAATCCTGCTAGGATTTGTTCCTTTCCTTAGGGCAGTGGGTTTACTTCTGGCCCAGGGTGGGTCTAGAAATACCTTCCAGGAGCTATAGCCTGGAATGAGGGACTTCAGGAACCTTCTTTGTAAATTTATTTTTCTGTAACTCAGCTGGTATCCAAGTTGGAAAACAAAGTCCTCTGTATTCTTTTCTTTCCTTTCCCCAAACAGAAGACTATCTCCTAGCTGCTCTGCTAGGAGATGGGGTGACATAGGCACTCCCAAGGCCACCACTGCTGGTGTTTCACTGGGTCAAGTACTCCCCAAGCCCACTGACTTCGAGCTCAGTATAGATGTGGGAATTGCCCAAGGATTACAATCTTTGTAGTGTGACTACCATACAGATATTTTTCTGGACCCCAGGCCACTTCTGTCAGCTGGTAGTGGAACTAGCTGGAACTCAGATTTCTAATTCTGGAGAAGAAGATTCCCCTCTGGCTGGGGCTGGTCTAAATGCTCTCTGCCCTATGCTGTGTTCCCCTGTGACATAGTGGTCCTGAGTTCCAACATGAAGTCCCACAATCACTTCACTCTCCGTCCCCCATGCACACAGATTCTTTCTCCACCCACTGCTGGCATGGTGCTGTTGGGGGATGGTTGAAGGGTGGCATTGGCAATGCAAGCCTGTCTTTTCTACTGTCTTCAGTGCCTCTTTCCTTGATATAATGTTAAAACCAGGTACTGTGATTGCTCACATGATATTTGGTTCTTATTAAGATGATTTATTTTGTGGATATTTGTTCAATTTGATGTTTCTGTAGAAGAGGGGACCAATTGCTGGAGGGTTCTATTCTGCCATCTTTATTTCTAATACCATTCTCCAATAAAAAGAGCCATGTTTTTTGAAAAATGTCTGATTCTGGAACTTGGGCAGGAAATATAAAAATGAGTTTGGAGCATCCTAGTGAGAGAAAGTAAACAAGTGCTCAGAAAACAACATCACCATGTTGATGAGGAATACAATATGTCAAAAGAACCCAGAAGCCAATTGGAAAAGCCTCCAGTGACCCAAAAATGGACCAATTTGAGATCAAAATAAATAAATAGTATTTTATTATAACCTAATACATAGAATAAATATCTATGGGTCCATATTGACATAAGTAAATGCTCAAATAAATAAATAAAATCTACCCTGCTATAAAATTCCAAATAATTCATGTATACACTATTTAGGAGTGAGTAGTGCATACTGACTTCCTTCTAAATAGTAAGTATAGAAAGACAGGGGGTGAAATAACTTTACAGTGAGGAAATATGACAAACACTACCTTAGCCAGGTGATTAAGATTTACATCAACCTTTATAAATCAGGTTGATAATATGCACATTTGATAAAAGTGGTAATAAGAATGCTCTGTGGCTTTCCTTCCCAAAACCCTTAACCACAGTATAATCATAAGAAAAACATCAGACAAATTCTAATCAAAAGACAGTCTACAAAATCCAATATTCCTCAAAGCTGTCAAGGTCATCAAAACATGGATGTCTACAAAACTGTCACAGCCAAGAGACACGACAACAAAATATAATGTGGTATTCTTGGAAGAGATCCTGTATCAGAGAAAAAGAATTAGGTAGAAACTAAGGAAATACGGATAATATATGGACTTTGGTTAATAAGTGTGATTATTAAGTTTATATGCCAACTTGACTAAACCCTGACATTGGCCAAACATTATTCTGGGTGTGTCTCTGGGGGTGTTTTTGGATAAGATTAAGAATCTTAAGAATTAAGAATCTACTTAAGTAATAAGCAGATTTCCCTTTTTAATGATTGTGGGCCTTATCCAATCAATTGAAGACCCAAATAGAACAAAAAACTCCCTTGAGCTAGAAAATTAATCTTTTCTTACCCTCATTCAAACTGAAACATCAACACTTCTTAGGTCTGAAGTCTACAGGCTTTGGGACCAGAACTTATACCACTGGCTCTCCTGGTTCTTAGGCCCTTCCACTTGGACTGGAACTATAGACCTACATCAGCTTTCCTGGGTCTCTCTCTTGCCAACTGCAGATCTTGGAACTTCTCAGATTCCTAACCCTCTATAATCACATAAGCCAATTCCTTATAATAAATATCCCACTACACACACACACACACACACACACACAGGCATATACACACACACATGCACACACACAAATTATTGGTTCTATTTATTGGAGAACCCTAACAATAAGCATATATCAATCAATATCTGATCATTCTTTGTGCTAAATGTACCATACATTTGTAAGATGTTAATAATTGGAAATATAAGTATGAACTATATGGGAACTCTCTGTAGTCCATATAAATAAATATTTGCAATTATTTCTGTAAATATGAAACTATTTTAAAATACAAATTATATTTCAAAAATAATTTGATAGATTTTGACTTTGAGTAAATGAATGCTTGTGATATTTGCAGAAATATCAATATTCTGTGATATTTGATATTTCTCAATATTTGCAGAAATTGAGGAGTTGGCATAATTTTTAAAAATTAGAACATATTATATTTATTTTTTCTATATTCTATATATTTTCTTTCTGCTTAACTTTTCAGAAATCTTAAAATTAAAATGAGTGCTCTTATTAATACAGTTAACTCGTCTCAGATAACACATCACATAAATATTTTCTTCTTGTATCATATAGAAATCTATGATTTGGTATTTTAATATTTAATTTTATCCAATGTATAATTTTAAAATATACCTGAAATTATTTTGAAGTGGTTAGGATATCAGACATAAATAATATCGATTAAGAAATATTGATGTACTTACCACAAATTGGTACTAATTGATCAATACTTATGTGCTCATATGGAGGTAACATTCATCAGGTGTTGGGCAGGTGGGGGGGGAGAGGAGATGGGTATAGTCACACCAAATAAGTATGGTGTGCACTGTGTGGGGGATGAGCATGCTGTAGCTCTGACTCAGGTGGTGCAAAGGCAATGTATATAAACTAAACGTTTGTATCCCTGTAATATTCTGAAATTAAAAAAAAGTAAAGGAAATTAGGCAAATATCAAATACATCTGAATGCCAAAATAGCATTGATCTTCCCTATTGACAGCATTTTTCCTGCTATGACATTTGTAGCATAAGTTAAGGTGTTAAAATATTTAGAGGCACCTAAAATAGTTTATGGACTAGGATTGTTAGGGTTAAATATATCCTTTTGTTAGGTAGATAGTGAGGGACCTCTGGCTATCCCAGGGACAAAGGCGGGTGCCCCACCATGGTGCTGCCTGAACCAATTACCACACCTGGGGAAGAAGGACAAAGGTGGGTGCCCTGTCCATGGTGCTGACCAACTTTAATCCTACCCCTAGCAACTGCCACACCTGGAGGAAGGAGGAACTCCCTGCCAATCTGCAATGCAATGCCAGGGGACAGGGAATTCCCCATCCTGCAGGCTAAGCAGCCCAGGTACAATAAGATCCCGGAAGTTACCTACAATAACCTAATGCGCATTATCATGTTGTTAACTGTCCATCAAAGTGGTTCCATAGTAACCTCTGAAACATATGGAAAGCCTAACCAAGACAGTATAAAACAGGACCCCAGACCACAACCAGAACCTCTTGTTATGACAAGGGATGGTTAGTCTGGCCCTGGGCCTGTTGGTTGTTTGTGGTGAATATATCTTGCTTTTGCTCTGTAAACCGATCTTGCTTTTCCTCAATAAACTTAATTTCAAGCCTGACTTGCTTTCAGTGTGTCTGGTCATTCTTAGGCCAAGAGCACACCAAGAACTGAGAACACACTGCCATTCGACATCTTTTGTGTTATTTAAAGAAATAACCTTTTGTTATTTCTTTTTGTTTTACTTTGGACAATGTTTTACAAACAAAATCTAATAATTTATTTATAACTGTTTACTCCAAGCTTGTGTGCATAAACACTTTAAGTATTTAAAAATAAAATGAATTTTAAAAAAAGAGAGACTCTAAATCTGCTCAGCCTGAGTGAGTGGAGGTGATAATAACCTTCTTAGTGGACCTGTGAGGTAATCAGGCCTGGGAAGCAATTCGAAGTACTTTGACTCCCAATGCTGGACTCATGATGGCACTAAGAATCCAAGCTTTACAACACTCTGAGTGGGTCCTAGCTAGTTGAGACGTTCTGAGCAGCACTTAGTAATCTTTA
Source organism: Lepilemur ruficaudatus (assembly GCA_963574885.1). NCBI lineage: Eukaryota > Metazoa > Chordata > Mammalia > Primates > Lepilemuridae > Lepilemur > Lepilemur ruficaudatus. Next base: position 18,113 of record CAUYRT010002430.1, read on the forward strand.
TCTGAAACTCTTGTTCATCCCACTCCATTTAGTATTGGCTTCAATCAGCAGCTGCTGGTTAAGCTCATACTTCTTTTCTTCAGTTTAAAGAACCAGTGAGTCTCTGCCACTTCACTACCCCTTCAGCCAAGGAATGAAAAGAAATAGTCTCCTTTCATGCAGCTGTTATAAAACCAATTTGGGACAGGTTTCTGAGGGACTGAGTCCAAAGACCCAGAATAGAATAAATAGAATCACACTTTGTGGTCAAATCACTAAGACTTGCCCCAAACTATTTATTGCTGTGGGAACTTCATGGTCTCCTATCTCAGGATAAATTCTCTGTTATTCTTTGCTATTCTCCAGAGAATTGTGGCACTGCCTGAGGGCATTGGTCATCTCTTTTTCAGTAGACTATGTCTAGAAAACAGTGTCATAATCTAAACTTTTTACCTTGTTGTCTTTTTTAATATCTCTGCTTCTAATGTGAGTAGGAAAATTATGATTTCTTCTTCTCACTTAAAACTCCCACCATGAATTGATACAGAAGAAGAATCAAGCAACCGTATTATCCATATTTTCAATTATTCTTTGGTATGAGCTTTGAAAAAACCCCCCTTTTTTTTTTGGTCTTCTTTATTTAAAGACAACATAGCCATAGCAACAAGAAGAAAGTAGCCTGAATACCCTAATCACCATTCAAAAGAAAGCTGCCCTGAAGAGTTGGCATAGGTCAAATAATGGACTTTGTGTGAGGGAAAATTAAACTTATTGGGGAGAAATTCTTCATGATATTTCTGTGTATCTTGTGACAGCTTTTGTTCTATCTTTTATTCTATCTTTTCAAAAATGTTTGCATAGTAAACAGCCTGGGAAAATATAATACCTTCCCCTGGAGCAGTGGGTAAATTTGTTCCCTGACTAGTACAATAAAGATAATATCTGCCTCTGAGGCAGTAAGATCTTAGGGTTAGTGGTCTCCTTTAAGATATGGGGGCTTTCCTAAGCTTGGCTTTCCTCAGCTGCAACTGGAACCCATTGTGTGCACAGTATCCATCAGGGCTGCTCCACATTGCCCCTCCAGGGCTTGTGGAGCAAGGAGCACCCATGTCTACCAGAAGCTCACGACACTTGCTGTGCTGTGAGTACTAATATCCTCTGTCTATGACATAGGAAATCCTTGTCCATCTGTGGGACTGTGACATCCTCACTAGTTTGCAAATAGGCTTTTTCTGATTTTTCTTTGACCCCTTACAGTTTTTGACAAGTTTAAAGGTTAAACTTGTCAAAATACACACTGATATTTCAGGCTTTGTTTCTTTAGCATAGATTAGCCTGTTGTGATAAATACTGCCAGGGCTCTTAACTTCAATATGTCCAATATTGAACTCATATTTGGTACCTCAAGCCATCTTCCCTTCAAGTGTTCTCATTCCAGTAAATTTTACTATGAATTACACAGAGAAGAAACTTCAGAATGGTCAACCTCCACTTACAATCAGTTGCTAAGTTTCGTTCCTTTCATGATATCCCAGACCAGATCACTATCACTCTTTACCTCTAGTATGAATCTCCTCTCATCTATTCTCAAACCACAGAAAAATTTGAAAACAGAGACCTAATTATGTCACTCCCTAATTTAAAAACTTTCAATGGCTTCCAAGTGAACTTTGGCAAAATCAAAATACTTCAACTTGGTTTCCAATGTTGTTGTTCCTACGCTCAGCTTTATGTCCAGCCCTACATCTCATTTTCTCCTTCATGGACTCTAATTATAATAAACTTCTTTGAATGACTTCAATGTGTTTAATTTTACCCCAAGTCACCTGGCCATGCTGTTCCCTTGGCCTGGAACATTTTTTTTTCTATTCTTCATCTGCCTAGAAATGATGCAGACCACACAGAACACTGAAAGAATTCCTCCCCCCAAAATAACTATAACTAAGATACAGTTATTTAATGTTTCTAGAATTAAAACATTCTGAAATTTGCTTTACAAATTCATAGAAATTAATTTCTCAAACCAAGCATTAACTTATAGTGCACATAATTAAAAACAAAAATCACACTATCCTAAGCTGATGAAATAAACATTTGTCTGTGTATGTATTATGAATTCCTAACAGTGAGGGTACAATTAAAGGACAAATAAAATTATGATCTGTTAGTGCATCTGCGATCATAGCCAATACTAAATTGAAATGCAACTAATTCTGATAAGCTATATTAGACCTGACATATTATTACAAAAATTGGTGATAGCTATATTTCATTTAACATTTATTTTAAATTAGGCACTGGCCCAAATTCTTTACATATGTTATCTCATTTAATCCGCATAGCATTCACATGTGTGGATACTATTATTAATTAATTTTGCAGATGCTGAAACTGAAGTTTAGAAGGGTTAAACTGCCTAGTGTCTCTGAGCCAGATGGACCTAAGCAAAGAATGAACCCTGCCTGGTCTTCAAAATCCAGAATAAGCCTTTTTCCTCAACAGGTTCAATTGCATGCCATTAGCAGAATGAAAATGGATATACACTGAAAATGGTATATAGTGCCCTCTTTGAAAGAAAGAGAAATGTGATGAGTGAAAATAAGCTGTTGGTTTATCTGGAATTCTAATATCACTGCCATTTTGAACATTGACTTCCATATAAGTGAAGATATCTATGAACTTGGATATCTGATTAAAATAAAAATCCTACTAAGATGAGCTATTTTCACCAATTTTACTAAACAGGAAAGCTGAAGTATGGTATGACTTTCACAGGGTATTTTATCTAAACATCCTCAGTCCCAAATTCTGTTCCTAAGAGCGTGGAGCTGGCTGTCCCATCACCACATTACACTGGTGAATTTGCTCACACTAGTCTGAAGACTCATCAAATCTAAAACCTTGGCTGATAACACCTACCTAAAAATATATGATGTTCACTATGGAACCAAGACCAAATTATGCAATAAAATACTTTGAATGGAAATCTAATTATTTAGAGACTTTCTATATGTTAAGAATCAGGCTTTGGGATGTTGTTGAAGTTAATAATCCTGGGGGATGAAGATACTATTCTGTTGCTAAGTATATTGCAACTGGACAATTAGGTTAATTTTTAACTTTGTGAAATTCATAAGGAAACTTTTTTCTCCAAAGGTATGATGACTTGCAAAATGTATTATAATCATTTTCAAAGAGAAAATTAATTCAAATATTAAAATATGTACAAATTAATGCCTGTAGTTTGTTGAAATTTGTTCTGAGAAAACATCAAAACAATATTTATAAATTGATTATAAAATTTATAAAATTTACAATTTATAGAAATTCACATTTATTATAGTTATAGAGAAATATATATTGAGTGATTACTACATAGAGGCAGTAGAGAACAGAGGTTAGGAGTAAAATCTCTAGAATTAGACTAGCAGGTTCATGGGGACAACACAACTTCTTTGCTGTGTGATCCGACAGGTTTCTTAATCTCCCTGTGCTTTGACTTTCTCATCTGTAAAATATGGATGAAATAGCATTTTTGTGAGAATCAATAAGCTAATACATCTAAAGACATAAAAATGCTTCAAATATAGTAAAATATAATAAATATCAGCTATTTTCATGTGCCAGACACTGTGCTTAAGACATATATGTATTATATTACTTTTAATTTAATGTTAAACTATTACATGAGATATACTACTACCATTATTGTATAATATGAAAGCCTAGTGAGATTAAGTAGTTCATGAACACATTATTTTTTATTATATATTATAATCAAACCTTTTTGAGGTAAGATTTAAACAAAACTAAATAAAATTGCCCTGAAGCTGTCTAAATGGCTGAGCATTTACTCTCAATTCTTGATGTCCTGGTGCTTTTAGATCATAAAAGTAATTTGGTAATTATAAATGTACTTAATAGTTAAGATACTAGTAATCATTAATATGCTACAAAGATATGATGCTACTTTTAACTAAATTATAAATTTTAGTTAAAAAATTCTTAATAATATTGCTAATTAATTACCAAGCTTAATTTCCACTTCTATTTCTACTTTTTTTATAATTATGTGTTTAGTGATAGCTTTCCCATTCATAAACTTTCAGCATATCTGACTCAGCCTAGATATATATGGGTTTTACCATTGTTTTCATATTGGGCCTACTGACATCACACCTTTTTTAAAATTTCAGAATATTATGGGGTACAAAGGTTTTGGTTATAAGAATTGTTTTTCTACTGCTTGAGTCCAACTTATAAATGTGCCCATCATCCAGAGAGTGTACCTTGTACCCATCAGATATGATTTCACCCACCTTTATTTCCTCCCTTCAACCTGCTTGATTTCTGCTGAGTTTTACTTCCATCTGTGCATATGAGTGCTTATTGGTCAGTTCCAACTTAATAGTGAGTACATATGGTGTTTGTTTCTCCATTTGTGCAATACTTTGCTTAGGAGAATGGTCTCCAGTTCCATCCAGAGGTATTGATTCTTTTTTATGGCTGAGTAGTACTCCATGGAAAGCAGTTTGAACTCAGGTTGAACAGGAGCCACAGCACCTACCCTACCCATTACAACCATCATAGCTTTTTACCACCTCATGAACATAAGGAAACAGGTGTTCTTAATCACTGTGAGTGGAAACATAGAATGGTGTAATATTTTGGGGACAGAACTTACAAACATCTATCAAAAGCCTTTTGAGTGCATATGCCCTTTAGTTTAGTAAACCCATCTACAGTAAGAGATTACTAAATGGCACATTGTTTATACTGATGAAAAATAAAAACAGCTTACTATTCTGTAAAGGAAAACTAGATGAGAAAATTAAGATACACTACGTGACTAAATAATCTGAAATCATTAGAAATGATGAGGTAGAGGAAGTATATATAACAGTATGTGAGAGTGTTCTCATTATACTGATAAGAGAATATAAGTGGCTTATAAAACTACTTGATTAATAGTTAAACTCCAACAGTGGAATTCTCCATATGCTAAAATAACGTAGACTTGTCTTTGGGAGACTCTGCTTCTAGAAATTTTTATTATTGAATCTAGGACTATCTTATGTATCAACACAAGTTTACACTTAAAGCATGCCTGCTACATTAACATATCCCACCACTGTTATTCTGTCCTTAGCATTCTTAATAATATTTTAGGGGCTATCTCATCAGCTGAAGTGTCTTTCTGGTGCAATAATGCCAAATCAGTTATTTTTTGTCAGCATTATAGACTTGTTTGGCATCAGGCTTTCAACAGTGATAGCCTTGGCAAACTCATCAATGAATTTCTCTGCTGCTTTGTGACTAGCAGGATTACTACAAATTGTTAAAAATTGCTGTCTTTTCTTAAATTTCTGCAATAAGCCCTTTGAATATTCACTTCACCTTCAGTTTTTAGTTCATTGTGCTTGTTTCATGATCAGCATAAGCATAACATTAAGTAGCATGCATTCACTGTGATGCTGACAGATCAATTCTTTCAATACACAACTGAGATCTTCATTTCAGTTTTGTGCAGTGTTTTCCTATTTAGCATTAATTCTTTTCATTACTTTTAGCATAAGATTTCAACAATTTATCCTTCTATTTCTTCATGTTATATATGGTGGCTATTCCAACCATACTTTTGTGTAAGATATTTCACAGTTATACCACCGTCCAATTTCTTCAACATTTGGACTTTATGTGCTATCCAGAAACACAAATGCTTCCTTTTTTTTATCATTCTTACCCACAGGGGCATCTGTAGGCTTTTTTTACATTTTCAACTGTATCTTTATACCACAGAACAAAGAATAAGCAAAAAAAAAAAAAAAAAAAAAAACCGTGAGCAAAGCATGTAAGTCTTTGCCCTAGTTGAGGCATCATGGAGAACCTGCTCTAGGTATCCAACCCTGCATACATGACATGTTATTACCTTTTGTGAGTGTGCTTTCATGAGAGAATCTGGGCATGATCGGAAGAGGTATTTTGCAGCTAAAGTGGGCTGGTAGGGTCTTTTTTTCCTTTGAGGAGGATGATGAAACTGTGTGTGCACCTGAGTTTTGACTGTGACCCAGTACATGAGATCAGGTATGGAATTTTCCACTTGTGGTGTTAGTTTAGCACTCAAAAAGTTTGGTATTTCTGAGCTTTTTGGAAATTGGATTTAAGAGATATGGAAGATAGATAGATAGATAGATAGATAGATAGATAGATAGATAGATAGAGATATTGCCTGCAATTGCCCAACAGTCACTGTTACTCTGTATTTTTCTCCTCCTCCTCCTTCCTCTTCTTTTGTTTCTTGTGTTTCACTTTGGGTAGTTTGTATTGCTATGTTTTCAAGTTCACTAATCTTTTCTTCTGAAATATGTAATGTGCCATTAGTCACATCAGTGTAGTTTTTATTTTAAACTCCTTAGTTTCTATTTCTAGAAGTTTAGTTTGGATTTAAATATATATATTTATATGTATATTATGAATGCATATATATTATATATATATAAATCTAACATGTCTCTACATAACGTATTCAATCTTTGTTCTAGCATTTAAATGTATGAAATGAAAGTATAATTATGTCAGTGCCTCATCAGTGAATTCTAACATCTGTATCAATTCTGGGTTGCTTTCAATGGATTATTTTTTGTAACTATTAGTCACATTTTCTTGATTCTTTTTATACCTAATTATTTTTTATTAAATGCTATAAATAGTAATTTTATCATTTTAGAAGCTGGATACCTATGTATCCCTATATATATTCTTAAGATTTGTTTTTGGATGCAGTTAAATTAATTGGAAACTATTTTCACTTTTTAACTCTTGCTTTTACTGTTCATGAGGTAAGACTTGATTAGCATTTAAGTTAGACTTAACTGTTCCTCACCAGTGGGTCAAGACCTTTCTGAATATTCTATTCAATGAACTGTAAATACGATTTTTTTTCCAATCTGACTAGTGGGAACAATGATCATAAATTTAATAGAAAAACTTAAGGAAAAAACTCACCAATCCAATTCTTATCCAATACACGGGCCTAGCCTAAAGAAATACTATAATGTATAAAAAAAGATAATACATTATAATCAAATTAAGTTTATTTCAGAAATGCGAGTTCGGTTTTTCACAAAAAAAATCAGATGATGCTTGTCATCATTTTAACAGAACTAAAGAATAAATTCACCACCCTATAGATGCAAAGACAGCATTTAAAAAATGTAACACTGAAATAAAAGTTTCAACCTTCACCATTATAGATTTAAAAACCTCCTACCCCAAACAACTGTAAAAGCAAGACAAAATATGTTAAAAACCTGTTTGCAGTATTGGAGAGCAATCAACGAACGGAAACATTGAGCTCATATTTAGTTCAGCGTTCTCCTTAAAAGCATTTTTCAAATTGCACTGCAGAGAAAGAAAGTATTGCAGAAAATGGTAGTTTTGCTAGGCAGAGGCAATAGCGACCAGAATTGAAGGCTGCCACAGCAGTCAGTCTCTGAGGAGTCAAGTTACCAGAGAGGAGATCCCTAAAAATCTGTGTAAAAAGTCCCTAAGCATAGGCAGGGATAACTTCAGAGACTCCCTGGGAGCCTGGAGAGCTGAACAGAGATTTCTGAGGCTGCACATTGCATATTCCACCAGTAAATACAAAATTAAAATAGACAAAGTCTATAGCCAAGCTTTGTCAATATCATATCACATTATATTTTATTAACTGCCTGCTAGAAAATAAAAGTAACATTCTTTACAGTAGGATAACATAAACTAGAGCCTCTACATTTATTATCTACAAGGTATTTAAAATTATAAATTTCTGAATATGTAAAGAAATAAGAAAATGTGACTGATAATCAAGAGAAAAAACAGTCAATGGAACCCTATTTGGAAATGTTTTAAAATATTGCTCACAGCAGAGAAAGACTTCAAAAGTAACTATTATTAATATGGCAGAGAAAATAAGAAAAATATGGGGAAAATTAGAAATGTTAAATAGGAATTCAAATCTGTAAAAATAGACAAATAGATATCTTAGAATTAAAATATTCAATGTTAACATTAACAATTCTTTTGATGCATACAATAACAGACTGAGAAGAGTAGAAGATTAATTGAGCTACAGATCAATGCAAAGTATCCAACTTGAAAATTAGGTAAAAATTTAAATAATTTTTAAATTTTTATAAATAAAAAGAAATAAAAATGAGAAATATTTGTGTTTCATACTCAACACATCTCATACACAAGTAATTTAAGTCCCAGAAGAGAAGAGAGAGAAGAGGTCAGAAGCAATATTTGAAAGGCAAAGCTAAACAAAAAGCAAATGGCCAAGACATTTTACATGTTATGAAAGGTACCAAGCCTCAGATTCAGAAATTACAATAAATTTTAAGCATGATTAATGGCAAGAAAACCAAAACTACATCATACTCAAATTTCTAGAAATCAAAGACAAAGTGAAAATCTTAAAAGCAGCAAAGATAAAAGACATATTACAATTAAAGGAGCAAATTAAGCCTGATGGATGATGTTACAAAGAAGTTACAATGCAAATGACAATAAAAAGAGATGTTGAAAGTGTTTAAGGTAAAAACTGTCAATCTAGAATTCTGTGGTCAGTGACTATATTCTTCAAAACAAAAGCAAGACAAAGATATTTTCACACAAAGAAAAAAACTGAAAAAGACATATTTCAAGCCAACATGCAAAAAAGCAAAGTAAGTCCTTCAGGCTGAAACAAAATTATCCAAGAGATAATAAAAAATAAAATAAAATTGTGTGAAGTGAAAAGTATCAGAAAGCGTAAATATTTTTATAAATGAAAATGAATATTAACTATTTGAAAGAGCAACAATAACGTCTTATGAGAGGTGTAACACTGTCGAAAGTAAAATGCATGATGCCAGTGGCACAAAGGGTGGGAGATGCTGAATGGGCATAGACAGCTGTAAGATTTTTGTTATTTCAAAAGTGAAAGGCACTAAATGCAAGTATTATTTAAATAAATCAAGGTATATGCTGTAATCTGTAGGCTAACCACTGACATAAGTGTAACAGAAGATACAATTACATAGCTGATACTACAAAAACAGGAAGAAATTGTTTTATAAAATTATTTAATCCAGAAAACAAAGCTACAAACAAAAACAGGAGGGTTAAAGTGAAAAGATGTCAATGTGATAGATATAAAACCAATTATATCAGTGGTTATACAAAATGTAAAAGGCATAAATGCTTTAAATGGCCAATTATGAAGCTGAATTTATAAACTGCGATTATTGACTCTTGTCTCTTAAGAAAGAATGTACATTAACTCAAGAGTCAATGATGAAATCACATTGGCAGTTATAAAATATATGAAAATAAAAATTCATGATATCGAAATATATAGGATTTACCTAAAATAATGTTTAAAGAGAAATTTAGAGCTTTAAATAACTGTATCCAAAAAGAAAACACTGAAAATTAATATTAATAATATAAGCTTTCATCTCATGAAGCTGGAGAATAATAGAAAATTAAATATAAACAATATCACCCTTTTAATTCCTTTGTGGTATTTCAGAGTGAGTGGTTTCCAAATTTCACTAAAAAATCAGGATCAACCTTCCATTATATTTAAAAGTAGCTTTCTGGTTAAGATATTAGATATGGGGTATTGTTTATTTTTAAAATCTGCTATATCAAAAGATGAGTTTGAAAGATATAGCTTATAAAATGAAGAATTTGAAAATATATATTTATTAAGAGATAGAAGCATTTGGAGAAAGACATATGATGAATGTAAAATAAAATGCTATTTTAAGATATGAATAAAAGAAAAAATTGAATGTTTCTTTGTGTTTCGGCATACATTCTACCTATCTATTTATCCATCAGTCTGGATAGCTGATTGTAGCTACTATAAGTATGGACAATTGGCACATATTTCCAAAATATATTCAATTATTATCCAAAATATTATCCACAATATTATCAATAGTTACCTTTGTGTTATATGATTATCAGGTTTTTTTTTATTTTTGCCTAATTTCAATATTTTCACAATGAATATTATTATGTAATAAGAATTTTAAAAGAAGAAATAATAAACCCTCCTAATTAAGGACACTATTTATTAATTACTTACATATATTTTCCTCAATCTTATAAGAACCATGAACAGAGATATTGTTTACACCTCCTTTGACATATGAAAAAAGATCAGTTTTCTATAGAAATTTCAAGGAATGTTGATCTAGTTATATCATATAATTAAATTAACCATTCATCAATTAGATTTTCTTTAATTTAGAAATGAGCAGTTAAAAGATAATAGATGGAATTCCATAAGGAAAAATCTATAAGATTATTAAAATTTTTAACTTCTCATAATTTTATTTTTGAGAAACATTTTAAAAGTTGTCCGTTAAATAAGGTAGACTCCATTCACATTTCCCAATGATCATTAGGCAAGACAGTTATATGGAAATGTGTCAGGAATAAAAAGCTGATAAAATTTTTATCAAATTGTTGACACTAAAATCTAAGGCAGTCCTGGAAATGGATGTGATTTTGAAACAAATTATAAGAAGATATTAAAATACGCAAAACATTTTATTCATCAGTCAATAGTGCACCTAGATCAATAACTAGAACCAAATATATTTATTTAGAATTTACTTGTTGGGATATATGTGATACATTTCATTTTTAATTTCAAGTATACTATGGCATATATGATCAAAAAGTACATGTATATAATTTAAAAAGTAAAATTATTCCTTCACATTGTCCCATCCTACATTCAACAAAATTCTAAAATACTGTCATACATATTCTTCTTTATACAATGTTACTTCAAATTTTAAAAATGAAGAAATAAGCAGATAAAATCAAACATTATTATAATTCGGAATTACAGTTTCATTTTCTTTTAATTGAAAATTGTACTCTGACTATTTGAACAATTTAGAAAGTCCTGTGACCATTATATCTTTTTTCTGTAGTTCAACAGTGTTAAAATACTTGTTAATGAATTTGGAACCAAGTGCCTGCAATCACAAAGTGCAAATTAAGACTTCTGTTATCATTAATAGGAGTAAACATCCATAAATCAGGACAAATTGGAAACTTCTACTCTAAACTTTGAAGTTTATATGAGAAATAATTTAACCATAAAATTAGAGTGCAAGGCAGTTTCCTGAAGAAAAAGTCTTAAAGTATTCTAAAGTACTTAAAAGGCAATATTTCCTTAACAAATTTAGGCAGAGACACATAAGTTGAACAAGGCAATTTGAAAATTGGGCAAGATTTAGATTCTCATTAAAATTAGCCTTTGCTTAAATTTTTTGGAAAGTGAATTAAGCTCACTATAAGCTGCTACAACATTGTAATTAACAAAATGGGTGAAATGCCCTCCCTCCTTTCTGGCCTTCTCAAACTTTATAGAAGTTTCTCCAAAATGATGAATAATCCCAAGATTACTTTTTCAGAGAAAGGGGAATGATTTTTTTTTTTAAGAACTTGAGAAAAAATATAAAAGAAAGTAGATTAAAAATGTAGACAAATGTGTATGTTTAAAGTGTTTTTATTCTTTCTGAGAAGGAATTTGTATTTTTTAAATCATGTATTCTTTTTAAACTTTCCAGCAACCCTACTACTGAGTATCTACCCAAAGGAAAGGAAATTATTATATCAAAAAGATACCTGCATTCATATGTTTATCACAGAACTATTCATAATAGCAAAGATATGGAATCAACCTAAGTGCCCATAACGGATGACTGGAAAAAGAAAATGTAGTATATATACACAACGGAATACTATTTGGCCATAAAAAAGAATTAAATCATGTCTTTGCAGCAACATGAATGGAACTAGAGGCCATTCTCTTAAATGAAACAAGTCAGAAACAGAAAAGCAAATACAGCATATTATCACTTTTAAGTAGAAGCTAAATAATATGTCCATTTGGACATAGAGTGTGGACTGATAGACATTGGAGACTTGTAAGGGTGGTGTCGGGGTGCTGGGTGATGAGAAATTACTTAACGGGTACAATGTACATTATTAAGGTGATGGAGACACAAAGTTCAGATTTCACCACTACCCAATATATTCATGTAACAAAATTGCACTTAAATTTATAAAAATAAAAAATAAACTTTCAATTTAGAGAAAAATGTGTATAAGGCCATGTAAAATTTACATATTGTGCTTTCACAAAATAATTATAAAAGTAAGACCCTTTAGAAGGATAAGAGCTTAAGAATATGTGAATATTAGCCCTATTTGGTGTGATAATGTAAAAATAGAAATCTTATACATATAGCTATGAAGAATTCTCATCAAGATTTGATTGCAAAACATAAGACCAAGTTCTGAAAGGCTGATGATATAAAATATCTAGATATATGTTGTAAGTCAGGCTTAACTTAAACTATCTCTATTAAAAGTTAGAAAAAAGTTTTAAATGCTTGGGGAAAAAAATGATTTCTTCCATATATGATTTCTTCCATATATTATGATTTCTTCCATATATTATTTGGAAGAATAATTCCATATATTATTTCTTCCATATAAGAATAATTCCATATATTATTTCTTCCATATATTATGATATCTTCCATATATTATTTTAATTTGGCATAAGAAACTAAGGCATATTTTGTATTTCAAAACATATATGTTCAGGATTTGCTAGATCACATTTGAACCACTCAGCTTATCAGTGTACCTTTCTTTAAATGTTGCTTTTATTATTGCAATTTCAATTTAAAAACTAAGGCAAAGTTTGAAAGATCAAAGATAGGTGTCCTTTATTTAGATTAAGTCAGTCAAGGAGGATTTAGTTAAAACTTAAAAAAAAAAGTTCAGAACTTTTTTACTATGGCAATATTTATTTTTAGGTCAAAATGGGATACAAAATTGAGTTTAAAATAATTTTAAAAAACTTTTGTTGATCTCTCCCCTAACATGTTTTCTCTGGACATCTCAATGAAATAAAAAGATATTATGTATACACATATAGATTCACATTAACATTAAAGTATATATATATATTTTATTTCAGTAAGGTGTGTGTGTGTGTGTGTGTGTGTGTGTGTGTGTGTGTGTACAAACATTGTTTCTTTAGTAAGGCCATTTACATTATGAAATAGAGTGACTAACAGGGATATAATAGTCTCTTTTTTAGTAAATTTTAAAGATACATTAAATTAAATATTTTGTGTCTATTTAAATCTATAAGAAAGCATATAACCAAAATCCTTTTACCTATCATTCAGATCAAGTACATTTATATTATTTATATTCTTTTACAACTATACTTTTGGCTAAAATTTATGTTTGAGATTCTCCTCAGTTTACATGTTTTGGGTGAGTTAAGCTTTTTTCCTTCTAGTTGTTTTCCTACAAATCAAAACTTTTGTGCTGGTTTAAACAATATGGTCATTGATAGTGGTCTCCTATGTCTCTTGAAAATTTCATGCCTGCCTGTGAGCTGGGAATACAACTAAGATCATCTAGTGGCCTTCCCTGACTGTCTTTCCTCCAGTGCAATCCATGTATTAAATCTGTAATGTTTGAAATACATTGTGTGCCTTTTCCTGGCTAAATCATGATTGATAATTATGTCTCATAACTAATTTACATAATTTGTTTATATTCTAGGCACTTATGCTTTTTGGGGTATATATGTTGCAACTCCAGTCTGTAGCCTGTCTTCTTATTTTGTTGATGATGTGTTTCAATTAAGCAATGCTTTCTATTTTTCTATTTTAATATACTAAAAATAAATCAATATGTTACTTTTAAATTTTAATATTATATAACTAATCCTTAACTTAATCCTACATTTAAAAAAATAGTCTAATAACTTTTTTAAAAAATGTTTTAAAGTCTTTGGTGTCATATTCAGGTATTTTTTTAATATATGGTTTTCTTTACAGAAAACTATTATAAAAAATTTAGTTTCATTCTTTGCCACTATTTCTCAATCTAAAACTTAGGTATTGAGTTTCCTTATTTATAAATATGGTATATCTCTTTTTAAAAATCTCATTTATATCTATTAATACAACTTCATCTTTTCAAAAAACCAACTTTTATTTCATTAATCTTATGTGTGAAGTTGATTCTTTGAAAACATGAACAAAATTGACAGACCTCTGGTAGATTAACCAGAAAGAAAACAAAGGAAACTAATAAGCTCAATCAGAAATGAAAAAGGAGATATTACAACTGATACCACAGAAATACAATATATCATCTCTGAATACAATAAAAATCTCTATGTACATAAATCTGAAAACATTGAGGAAATGGAGAAATTCTTAGAAACACAATGCCTCCCTACAGTCATCAAGAAGAAATAGAACTCCTGAACAAACTGAATCAAGTAATGACATTGAAACAGCAATAAAATTCTCCCAATAAATAAAAGTCCCTGACCAGATGGTTTCACAGCCAAACTTTACCATACCTACAAAGAAGAATTGGTTCCTACCCTGCAGAAATTATTCAACAACATGGAAAAGAAAGGAATCGCCCCCAACACATTTTATGGAGCCAAATCCTGATACCAAAGCCAGGAAAAGACACAACAGAAAAAGAAAACTATAGACCAATATCCCTTTTGAAGCATAGGTGCAAAAATTCTTAATAAAATCCTGGCAAACCAAATTCAGCTGTACATAAAAAAAAAAAAAAAGTCAATCACAATCAAGTGGGCTTCAGCACAGAGATGCAAGAATTGTTCAACATACCCAAATCTATAAATGTGATTCACCACATAAATAGAAGCAAAAACAAAAATCACATGATTCTCCAAATAGATGCAGAAAAAGCATTTGACAAAATTCAGCACCCTTTTATGATAAGAAGTCTTAAGAAAATAGTCATAGATGGAACATACCTAAATATTACAAAAGCCATATATGACAAACCAACAGCCAACATCATACTAAATGGGGAAAAACTGAAAGCATTCATGCTTAGAAATGGAATCAAACAAGGTTGTCCACTGTTATCACTTCTATTCAACATAATGCTGGAAGTCCTAGCCAGAGCAATAAGGCAAGAGAAGGAAATCAAGAATATCCAAGTGGGGAAAGAAGATGTCAAACTATTGCTCTTTGTTGATGATATGATCTTATATCTAGAAAACTCCAAAGATTCTGCCAAGAGACTCCTGGAATTGATAAATACATTTAGCAAAGTCTCAGGCTACAAAATCAATGTACACAAATCAGTTGTATTCCTGTATACCAACAACAGTCAAGCTGAGAATCAAATCAAAGATTCAATACCTTTCACAATAGCAACAAAGAAAATAAAACACCTAGAAATATATTTAGCCAAAGAGGTGAAAGACCTCTACAGTGAGAACTATGAAACACGGAGGAAGGACATCGCAGAGAATGTAAACAAATGGAAAAACATATTATGTTCATGATGGGCAGAATCAACATTGTTAAAATGTCTATACTATCCAAAGTGATTTTCAGATTCAATGCAATCCCCATTAAAGCACCTATGTCATTTTTTGCAGATCTAGAAAAAATAATTCTATGCTTTGTATGGAACCAGAAAAGACCCCAAATAGCCAAAGCAACCTAAGTAAAAAGAACAAATTGGGAGGCCTCACTTTGCCAGATTTCAAGCTATACTACAAGGCCATAGTAACCAAAACAGTATAGTACTGGCGTAAGAACAGAGACCTAGACCAATGGATAAGAATAGAGAACACAGATATATAAACCAAAATTTATATAAAAAATAAAAGAAGGAATAGAAGAAAAGAGATAAGGAGATATATGGAACACAAGGAGAAGTTCCACCAGATAGTTATGGTCCAGAAGTAGAGTTAAGAAATGGAGCAGAAGAAATACTTGACAATATCAATATAATTCCAAAGATTTTGTCAAAAGAGTTGAAAGGTACCAATTCTAAGAATCAAGAGAGTCTGAGGGCACCAAATAAATAAATAAATAAATAAAAGTACAATTATACTCGATGTTTGTTCCCAGGACCAGCATCATCAACATTACCTAGGAAGTAATTAGAAATACAAATTTTGAGGCTTCACTACAGGCCTACTAAATCAGCAACTCTGGCTACAGTGTCCAGCAATCTACATTTTAACAGGCCATCCAAATGAATGCTTTAGAACTACTACATTAACTGATGGAAATTTAAAAAAAACAATAAAGATAACAAATCTGAGGAATAACAGAAAAAATAAGACAAACATAATCACAGCATTGTAAGCTTATAGCCAATTACTTCCCCAAACAATAGCAATTTTAATGTATATTATATTTTCTAATTTCTAAGCATGCATGTGATTAGGCAATTGACCATGTGTCTAGCAAATTCACCAATAAGAGTTCATATCAATTTAACATTATGTATAAAATCAACATTAGCTCTGATTTTATAGGGCCATTTTTCACTTCAGATAATGACACATTTTAACTTGGATGTGTAGCCTTCTTTAAAACATTTTTGTTAAGATATTTCTTTGATTAAAGAATTATGTGAGTGATTTGGGGAGAGCATGCCATTTAAATATATTTTCTTTAACTTTCCATATGGGGAACTTTCTCTCTTTGAATATATTTGAATGGGCATTGATCCTAAGGCTGAGCCATTGGATCTTGCACTTTTGAACTTAAGCTTTATATTCCTGAAAATCTTACAGAGTTTGTGTATATATCATCAAGGATTAATTTAAAACATAAGCAAGTATATTCATTGTTTCACGAGAATATGAATACATATTATTGAAATTTCTATATTATCATTTAAAAATAGCAAACATATTATTTAGGCTAAAAACTTTTCTCCAGTATGGCTTCAAGATAAAAATTGATCCAAATCAGTCATTGAAAAATTACTTTTAGGGGCAAACTCATTAGGCATAAATAATTCTCTTACTTTACACAAGTCATTTATTTGCAAGTGAAAATTTTGTACCATCTCAACAGTATTTGAATTGTCACCATTATAAGAATTTTGATTACCTATTGTTTTTGTTGTGAAAAGTAAAGAAAGCTGCCTGTGTCTTGCTTTAATCTGACCTTCACATAACGTATCAAGGGCAGTTTATCTTTTGCTAATTTTATATATTTCATGCTGTGATTAAGAGTTGACCATCAAAAGAAAATTGATTTTGGTGACATTTGATTTACCTAAATTCAATAATGTTGTCCTTTAAAAACATTATGTTCCAAGAAACATTTTGAAAGTTACTAAATCTTTAAAATAGAGTGTGTGTGTACGTGCGCACACGTGAGAACGTGTGCCTTTGGCATGGCTGTGAAAAGGCCAAGATGAAATAGAAGAAACGTGATAGTCTGGCCATTAGATATGTTTAACATTCCCACTTTTTGCATGAAGATAGAGGGACTAAGCAGCATCCCTAACTCTAACAGAAAAGGAGCAAATGTATATATTTGTTAGGCAGATTATGAATACAATTATGACTTGTGTTTTCAAAAATCATGTTACATGAATGTCATTGGTCATTTTTTATAATTACATTCAAATAAATATTCCTTCTAAATCATGTTTCAAAGGGTAATATCATTTTAGAGATTCAAAGGGTTAAGATAAATCAGGCCACTTATTTCCCCTTATTTCACTGAATAGAAAAATGGAGCATGGAGAAGTTTAGTGAATCTCTCCAAATTTTTCACCTGACTCTAATGTGAAATGTTAGGTGTTACTATTAATATATAATTATCATGATGGTTATCAAGCAAATAGTTGAGGCAAATTTAAAACATATTCTCAAATTCTTTGACTCTCCTTCATTCAAGAGTTGTGATCCATGTACCCTTGAATCTGAAAGGCTTGCAAGTATTTTGAGGGGAGAGCCCAGAAATCTGTGTATTAACAGGCTTTCCAGTCAAATGCTTGAAAAACACTGCAATAATAGTTCAGTGTCAATAGTATAGGAAAAAAAGACATCATATGGCCTCTAAGGCTAAGTCATTGCGGGGTGTGGTAGGCCCACGAGGAGGTCAGCTACTTCTCCCCGCAGAGCCAAGTCCCTTGGATAGGGGTCACCACAGAGGATAAGAAAATTGATAGGAAATAGAATAAAAGAATACACAGAGACTAAGGTATAGTTTATAGTTTTATATAAAAAGATCAGAGTAATCACAGCAGGGTTACTCAGGAGACTAGACATATCCCTGTGAATGTCTAGCAATACAGTTAGATTCACCTAGGGTTTTATAATCACAGATATCAATTACCAGTTGTCAGGGTAACATATTTGCATATCAGGGAATGCAGTTGCTAGGGAAGACAGGTAGTGGGTTGGGGTCAAAAGTCCTCTCAAAGGGCTTCTAACAAGTTTTAATCTATCTAGGTGAACAAACAGGTACAAAGTCTTTCAAGGACTAACTTCTAAGTTCTAAGAGGTACTTATCAATTAACAGAGGTATAACAAAAGAGGTATAGTGACTCTATATTTATTTGATTTAGTTATTGTGGACTTAAAGGTAAACAGACAGGAGAGAGCAGGAAACCCATCTCTATAAAACAGATCGTTTATAACACAGGGGCATGTCTCTGGGCAAAGTGCACTCATTGTCTCCGGCTCCCATCCTGTGGGCCAGGTATTTACTTTGTCTTGCCTTTCAAGACACAGTAAAGCACCACAGAGAGATAACTGGGAAGCCTTCCTGGAAAACATCCCTACCAGAGATTTGAGAGCTCTCCCAAGGAAGCCTCTGATAAGAGAACTAATGAGTTCACATATTTCTTCAGGGCAGAACCCTGCAAACTCCTGTTTCTGTCTTTAATATAGCAATATTGGGTGATACAATAAAATAATGATCTTATGAGCCACATTTCATTAATTCCTCAATCATATTTCTCAACAGGTCATAAAAATCCTTACATCTTCTACCTGTTTGTTTTTGAATGTTTGCTCTTTGGACAATTTCTTTGGGATTTTCCTCTTAGAAACAAGCCATTCTGCCATAAAAATCTCCTGATTTGTAAAGAGGTAACAGGGAGGCGCTCCGGTAGATAGTCCTTGCTGAGTCTAGCCTTTGTGTCTTCCTAGCTCATGTACCAGATATGTAAATTAAGAAACCTTTAGATGATTACATTTCCCAACTGACTGAGTCATCACCAGCTGTTCAAGTCTTCCCAACTGAGGTTACAGGCATTATGAAGCAGATATCAAGCATGCCTGCTATGGAAATGTTCAATTCCTCACTCAAATGTAATAAATTATATTATATAATAATATATAATAATATTTATTATTACATAATAAATTAGTTTTCCTTTTATAACACCCATTTTGGGGTGGTTTGGTATATAGTAATAGACAAAAAAATCAATATTTTAATAATCATAGTTTATACTTTTAGAGCAATAATTATATGTTTTCACCTTAATAAGAAATTATTTCAGCTAGTTTATTACCGTCAATCACAAAGATAACAGAAAGGTATAAATATAGAAATAAAATATCTGAGTCTTCAAAAATTTACAAAATACATTTTGTCTTTTAACAATCGGTCAAACGTGTCCAATCACTGAGGGAGATACATGAGAAAAAATACGTATTCAGATGCTTTCAGTTTAGAGAGAAAAATTTATGATGGCATGGAGTTACAGATCTAAATTAAGTAGAAATGTACTCAGTAGAAAAATATTCCCAGTAGATGATACAGAAAGAGGTGATATAGAAAAAAAAATATATCAATGACATACTTTTGATAATGAGAAATAAAATTTTAAAAAGTAACAATTATTTTTTACAAGGGATAGATAAACGGGGGATTTCAGACCATCACACTTATGAAGAAAAAGAGGGAGCAACATAAAGTAGAGAAGAACTAACAATAATTGAACAAAAATGTTTTCAATAAAACAATATCAATTTCCTATTGATTAAATGTGCATATAGAGTTATAAATATTAGGCTAATTTATGTCTTCCAGGTTACTTTAGAATTAGTGTAGGGATCACTAAGAAACTTTTTGTAACTTTTCAATTCAATATTCAAGACACTGAACTAATGAAAATCACTCGAAAGCATGCATTGAATCTGTGAGTCAGTCAGTGTCACTGACTTTGAGGCCAATGGAGCTGGACTGGAAAAAGTCCCAGTTCATCAAAACCAAAACAGTGGAAAATATATGAAACACTGAAAACGAATCATCAACTTATAGGTCTAATTTAGCAAAAAACTGATATACTCTTTCTTATTCTGGATAGCACAGAACTGAAAGGAAAAAAAATACTGGATAATAATGTGGGAGAGAATATGGCATAGGATTTCCATGACTGGACTTGGGAATGAAAAATGCTTGGATCACAAGTCTTTCTGTGATACATATCTTTTTTAAACTAGTACTAATGATGGTGCCTATCTTTATATTTTAAATATAAAATGAGAAAATGGATGTGAAGCACTTAGAATACTATCAGGTGTGTGTATTAACACTCAACACTTGATAGTCATTATTATTAGTTACACTAATTGAGTACGTACATTGGGTACATGCTCTTTCCCAAGAACATCTTTCCATGAATTCCTTCATCATAATCTTCATAACAATTTTGTGACAAAGACATTATTTTTGTCCCCGCTTTACTGACAAGGAAACTTACATAGATTGAACTTAAATATGTATCTATTAACAAGAAAAATTAAGCTTAGTAAGCTTAGATATGTATCTACTGACAAGGCAACTTAAGGTAAGTAAACTTAAATACATATTCCAAAGTTAAACAGCTGTTAGTTCATCACACAAAAATAACTGTAGTTAAGTATTTAGCAGAAGTGCTTTATGTGACTTGTCATTTTGTCACACAGAATATTCACAGGATGTATACTCAATGGTCGAGATTCAATAAAATTAATATTTTTATTGCTTTACAAGGACATTTGTAAGTGAAATTGGCGTATTCTTCTGGGAATACATAGAGGTGAGGAATGTAATGCCTGCCAATACAGCGTTTACACCACCTCATTCTGCTAATGAGCCAGCAGTTTTATCCACCATTACTTTTTATTTATTTATTTATTTATTTTTTTGGATAAATGTAAGGGGTACAAATGCAGTTTTGATACATGGATATATTTTATATTTTTGAAATCTAGACTTTGTGTCTCCATCATCTGAATAATGTATGTTGTACCCATTAAATAATTTCTCATCACCCATTCCGTCAGACACCCATTCTTATGAGTCTGGAGTGCCTATCAGCCCCCATTATGTCCACATGGACATGTTATTTAGATACTACTTAAAAGTGATAACATGCTGTATTTGACTTTTTGTTTCTGAATTGTTTCACTTAAGATAATGGCCGCCAGTTACATCCATGTTGCTGCAAAAGACACGATTTTATTCTTTGCTATGGTTAAATATTAATAGTAGTCCATTCTACGTATATATCATATTTTCTTTATCCAATCATCTATTGATGGACACTTAGGTTATTTCTACATTTTTGTTCTTGTGAATAGTGTTGCAATAAACCTATGAATGCAGCATGACTGCAAATATCAACTCAATGAAAAAGGAAAATACTACCTTCACACTGTTGTGCAAATAGTCACAGAACACCTGAAAAAGACTCAGAGATCTTAGAGGTCTGAGAACCATACTTTGAGAGCCTCTCTTCAACATCATCCAAGAAAAATTAAAAAATCACTACTCAGTCAATGAAAATCACCACTGAGTCCAGAGTCCATGTTTTAGTCAAGAAATCAAACAAACAGGTAGAGCCAATTCCAACTTCTTAGGCTAATTTATTAAATGCATAAACATAGTAAATAAGGTCTTAGTATAATTAGGATACATTGAAGACCCCCTGGCAGTGTCTCAGGCATACTGAGGAGTTCCTGAATCATATGTTAACAACTGCTTGCATGAAGGATGTTGAATTCTCATCCTTCTTATAGGAATAGAGGCAATGAGTAGTGGTGGGGTTTGTTTTGAGGACACTAGGCATTCCCTGCAAGGCAGCTGCCTCAGTTTAGATTATTAAGGGACTATTAGGCAATAGAAAGCCAGTTTCCTCAGACAAAAGAAAAGGGAGACTCAGAGATACCCTAGAGATAAAACTTCTCAACTTTATTTTCTTCCTTTTTCATAAACTTCAAAGATCTAAAATTATTCATTTCTTGTTTGTGGAAAATTTATGCCACAAAACAAATTTCTTCTGTTGTTTGGCGCTTATTTTAGCTTACGTTTGGTGCTGATTTTAGCTTATGTTACAGTTAGACATTGTGAATATAATCATTTTCTTACTGACAGTTTCATGCACAACAGGGAATATCTTTCCCTCTTAGGGTTACTACTCATGGACTTGTCTGAAAGGCAATATAATTGAATTCCTTTCCTGCTTAGTTGAGAAACAGAAAAAGTAAAAAGAAATCTTTGTCATTTTATCTGTGCTACTTTTACTGTATACTGAAGAACAATACTATTACACATATTTTTTAACAGCGTAAGAAAATTTTAAATCATTAAATTCATTTAACAGATACAATGGATGTTTATTGATATATGGATCAATAAAAATCAAATGTATTATGGAGCAAAACATTTAGGTTTCCAATATTGATAATTGTAATCCATTATTAACCAGTTTACTATGTTACATTGTAATGACATGGTGTTTTTGTTTTAAATGTTAATAGAAAAAGCAGATTTTGTTAGCTTTGTATAGGTTTTCATATTCTCAATATAATTAAACTATATTTTACTTTCAAAGTTTATTTTTCAGTTTTTAAAATATCCTTTTATCATTGTGAGATATTTAATTTTCTTATTCTGGGCAAGCCAAATTCATAGTATCATTTTTAAAAATAACTGTATAATTTTAAATATTTATTTTTGACATTAAATCATTTTTCAATTTAATGTATAATTTTAGTATTGTTTTAGTATATTTTAAAGAAATTTTGAGTACCCATTATTCTGGATATAAATGCAGTTTAAAAAGAAAATTTTATAGATATCTTGTGTGAAAAATATTATAAGTACTTTTCTTATTGGATCTTCCCAATGATAAAGTTTAATTTGTATTTTCTAACTCCTTTGATAAACTTTAGATGTGTTATTACATTTTCCAATGACTCAATAGTTTTTCCTGGAAGAGTTTGTCAACAATGATACCAATATTTTAAAGAAGATGATAAAATTGTCATTTTTTTCATCACTCTTAATACACAAGGGAGTGTGACGGAGTAAAAGATGGTAGTCAAATGACACAAAATTGCAGTTATACAAGAGGAATAAGTTCAAGAGACTTATTGTACATTGTGGTGACTGTAATTAACATATTATAAACTTAAAAATTGCTAACTGGGTAGATTTTAAGTGTTCTTAAAACTTCTCCAAAAAAAAGATGAGTATGTGAAGCAATGTATATGTTAAATAGCTTGATTTAGCCATTGAATAATATTTACATATTGTAAACCTTCAATATTTATAATTTTTAACTGCCAATTTAACAAAATCTCAACATATAGAATGTTTAAAATAGTTAACAAAATATTTATTTGTAAATATTATATTTAAAATTATTTGGTTATTTTTGGGAAAATATATTTAACATGTAACTGATCATTTACAGCTGGTGGTGACAGGTGGTTCATTCCTGAAATCCTAGCACTCTGGGAGGCCAAAGTGGGAGGACTGCTTGAGGTCAGGAGTTCAAAACCAGCCTGAGCGAGAGCTAGATCCCGTCTCCACAAAAAATAGAAAAATTAGCCAGGCACAGTGTGTTCACCTGTAGTCCCAGCTACTCAGGAGGCTGAGGCAGAAGGATCACTTGACCCCAGTAGTTAGAGGTTGCAGTGAGCTACGATCACACCACTGCACTCTATCCTGGATAACAGAGAGAATGAAACTGGATCCCTACCTCTCACCTCTCACAAAAACACACTCAAGACGGATAACAGACTTAAACCTAAGGCACAAAATCTTAAGAATCCTAGAAGAAGATGTTGTGAAGACCCTTTCAGACATCAGCCTAGGCAAAGAATTCTTTAAGAAGACCCCCAAAGCAATCACCACAGCAACAAAAATAAACAAATGGGATCTGATCAAATTAAAAAGCTTCTGCACAGCCAAAGAAAGCTATCATTAGAGCAAATAGACAACCTACAGAATGAGAGAAAATATTTGCTCTCTACACTTCTGTTAAAGTTCTGATAACAAGAATCTACCTACAACTCAAAAGAATTAACAAGAAAAAATCAGACAACCCCATCAATAAATGGGCAACGGGAATGAACAGAAACTTTTCCAAAGAAGACAGAATAATGACCAGCAAACATATAAAAAAATACTCATCATCTCTAATCATTAGAGAAAAGCAAATCAAAACCACAATGAGATACCACCTAACCCCAGTGAGATTGGCTTCTATCAAAAAATCCCAAAACAACAAATGCTGGCGAGGATGTGGAGAGACAGGAACACTCTTACACTGTTGGTGGGAAAGCAAATTAGTGCAACCTCTGTGGAAAAAAAATTGGAGATTCCTCAAAGAGCTAAAAATAGAAATACCATTTGATCCAGCAATAGCATTATTAGGCATCTACCCAAAAAGAGCGTAAGACATTCTGTAACAAAGACATCTGCACCCGAATGTTTATGGTAGCACAATTCACTACTGCTAGGTTGTGGAAACAACCCAAGTGCCCGTCAATTCATGAGTGGATTATTAAAATTTGGTATACATATACGATGGAATATAACTCAATTATAAGAAACGACAGTGAGCTAGCCCCACTTATATTATCCTGGATTGAGCTTAGACACATTATCCAAAGTGTGTCACAAGATCAGAAAAATGGGCTCCACATGTACTTGCCATCAAATTGGTACTGACTCATTAACACTATGGAGCTCACATGGTGGTGGTGTTCACCAGGGATCCGGGGATTGGAGGGGGTAGATCCACATCTGAGGGATGCGGTGAGCATGGTGGAGGGGAAGGGCATACCTCTAACCCTTGCTAGGGAGAGGCAAAGATATAAAATGTGACCAAAATGTTTATACTCTCATATTTTCCTGAAATAAAAAAAAAGGAAATTGATCATTTACCTATTTTTAAATGTATGATTCAATGGCATTAAGCATATTCACATTTTGTGTAACCATCACTGCCATTTTTCATCTTGCAAAACTGAAATTTGTATCCATTCAACAATAACTCCCTATTCTTCCCTCCTCTAAACTGCTAAGAATCGTCATTCTATTTTTCTCTTTTTGATTTTAACTACTGTAAGTATCAGAGTGGAATCACACTATACTTGTCCTTTTGTAACTACCTTATATGATTTAGCATAATTTCTTTAAAGGTCATCCATGTTGTAGTATAAGTCAGAATTTCCTTCCTTTTTAAAGCCTGAATAATATTCTATTGTATGTATATGCCACATTTTGTTTATCCTTTAATCTTTCAATTGACATTTGGTTTGCTTCCACCTTTTGGCTATTTTGAGTAATGCTGCTATGAACATTGGTGTACAAATATCCATTTGTGTTCCCACTTTCACTTCTTTTGGATATATACTCAGAAGCTCAATTGCTGGATAATATGGTAATTCTATTTTTAGTGTTTTTGAGGAACTGCCATACTGTTTTCCTTAGTGGCTGTAATACTTTATATTCTCACCAGCAGTGCACAAGCATTCTAATTTCTCTACACTTATCCTAGAGAATGTTCCGTGTGCACTTGAGAAGAATGCGTGTTTTGATTTTGTTGGCTAGAGTGTCCTGTGTATGTATGACAAATCTAGTTGGTTTATTGTGTTGTTCAAATCTTGCATTTCTTTACTTATCTAACATTCACTTATGAGTAAATGCATACAATTGTTAATCTTCCTGGTGCATTAAATTTTATTAATATGTAATCTCCTTATTTATCTCTTGAAATCATTTCACCCCACAGTACAACAAACATGCATTTTAATCAAATAATGGAAAAATGAAACTCAGAATGGATTAAATCAGTAATGAGAAATATTTTAACAACATTTTTGTTTGGTATATCAATAGTTACTATTGGTAAATGTGAATTTGTCATTCTCATATAAACCACTTGCAATTTTTTTTTTAAATTTAAAGTCAATTTTTTCTGATACTATTATAGCCACTCCTACCTTCTTTTGGTTACTGCTATGGTTTGAATGTGTCCCCCAAAGTTTGTGTATTGGAAACTTAATCCCCAATGTGGCAATGTTGAAAGGTGGGACCTGTAAGAGGTGATTAGGTAATAAATGCTCTGCCTTTGTGAATGGATTAATGTTATTATTGTGGGAGTGCGTTGGTTATTTTGGGAATGCATTACTGAAAAAAAGAATGAGTTGGGCCCCCTTCCCCTCTTGATTGCTCTCATTTTCTCTTTGCCCTGCTGCTATAGTATGACAGAGCAAAAAGGCCCTTGCCAGATGTGGGCTTCTTAACCTTGACCTTACCAGCTTCCAGAACTGTTAAGAAATAAATGTATTTTTCTTAATAAATTACCCAGTAAGTGATATTCTGCTATGTCAACACAAAATGGACTAAGACAGTTACTATTCACATAGAATATCTTTCTCCATACTTTTACTTTCAACCTATTTATGTCTTTGGATCTAAAACAAATCTCTTATACTTAGCATACCATGAAATCTTTATTTTAGCTACTCTTCAAATCTCTGTCTTTTGATTGAAGAGGTTAGTCCATTTATATTTATAGTAATTAATGGTGAGGAGGGATTATGTCATTTTACTACTTATTTTCTAAATGCCTTATAGATTTTTTGTCCTTTACTTTTTTACATTACTCTCTTCTTTATGTTAGTTGAATTTCTGTAGTGAAATGTTTTAATTATCTTCTCATTTCCTTTTATGTATATTCTATAGCTATTTTCTTTGTGGTTACTATGGGGATTACATTTAACTTTCTAAAGTTATAATATTCTAATTTAAATTTATATCAGTTTTACTTCAATAAAATAAAAATTCTTTGCTTCTAAATAGCTCTATATTCATCACTTCACGTTATTGATGTCACCTAATTACAATATTTATGCATTGTGTGTTCAAAAACATAAAGTAATAATTGTTTTTATGCATTACTCCCTTGTCATGTAGAAAACAAAAAGTGTAGTTACAAACCAAAGATACATATTCTAGCTTTTATAATTATCCATAAATTCACCATTTCTAGAGATCTATATTTCTTCATATGGTTTTGATAATAACTAGATAAGTTATTATCTAGTGTTCTTTCTTTCATTTCAACTTGAAGGACTCCCTTTCGCAGTTCTTGCAAGGCAGATCTATCTAGAAGTAACAAATCTCCTTATCCCTTATATATCTAGGAATATCTGAATTTATACTTCAATTTTGAAAAACAGTTTTGCCAGACATACGATTTTTGGTTGACAGGTTTTTGTTTTGTTTTATTTTGTTTCCATCGGTACTTTGAATGTATTGACCCAATGTCTTTTGACCCCAAGGTTTCTGATGAGAAATCTGCTGATAATCTTACTGAGGATCTCTTGTATATGATGACTTATTTCTGTTTTATTTATTTTAAGGTTCTCTCTTTGTCTTTGGCTTTTGACTGTGGATTATAATATGCCTCAATGTGGGTGTCTATGAGTTTATCTTGCTTGGATTCACTGAGCCTCTTAGATGTTTATATTCATATCTTTCATCACATTTGGGGAATTGGGGACCATTATCTACTTAAATAATCTCTATGCCCCTTTCTTGCTCTCTCTTCTCCTTCTGAGACCTCCACAATGCATATGTTGGTTCACTTCATGGTTTCCATAGGTCCCTAAATCTCTGTACACTTTTCCTGAGTATTTCTTTTTTATTTGCCCAGACTATATATCATTTCAAGTGTCCTTTCTTCAAGTTCACTGACTCCCTCCCTGTGTTTTTGGTTCTATTTTGTGTGTTCTATCTCTTCATTATATTTCCTTTTTGTTAACACATTTTTTCCCCTGACTTCATCCACGTCTTCTTTTAGCTTTTTGAGCATCTTCAATGTAGACATTATAAAGTCTTTGTCTAGTAAGTCCACCATTTGGTCTTTCTCAGGGATAGTTTTTGTTGAATTTTTTTCCCTTTGAATGGGCCCTATCTTCTCATTTCTTAGTGTGCTTTGTAATTTTTTGTTGTTGGTGGTGAAAACTAGACATTTGAATCTTAAAATGTGTTAACTCTGGAGATCAGATTCTCTTCTTTTACCAGGGTTTGGTGTTTTTTGCTTTTGTTTTTGAAGATAATTTCTGTAGGATCTCTCTGTGTCAAAAAACAGACTGTGAACATAAAATCATCTGAGGTCTTTTCTGAGCTTGCATCTTTTCCTGGGGATATGTGGTGATTTTTCAAAAGTATACCTTATATATGGTTACTTTTGAATGTTTTAATTTTTAAATGGCTAGGGTCCCAAAAGGGAAAAATAAAAAAATAAAGGTTAAAAACATACTGACCCTTTAAATCCCCTGAAAGTCAGTTTAGCCAGAGGGAGTGATATTTGCAACAATGGTGGCCTACCTCTGTGTCTACACTTTCAAGATCAAAAGCAGCAATCAATGCTCAGAGTACAGATCCCTGATATTTGGAAGACAGGGTCCTTATTGTCCATACTAGCTCCCACAATCTGTTGTGCAAGCTGTCCCAAGAATGATTGCACATATGCCTGCCATGGGGTTGAGGAGTTAAGGACAAGTAGCTGTTACCCTGATTTGAACGGAAATTGACTGAAATTAACCACAATTCACCATCCAAGTCATCCTCTTGAAGTTGCAACCTTTGAATAGACTTCTGAGTTCAAAAATAGTTGCATCAGACACTTTCTGCAAGTGCAATCATTGTCTGGACGAAGGTAGATTCCTGGTGATTACTACTTCACCATCTTTCCTCCAGCTCATTGTAAATATTACATTTAATTTTAAAAGATAAGCATTTAGAAACAATAATACCAGGGAAGTTCTCCCATAATAAGTGACATTTCATCCAGTACTGAGATCTGGTAATTAGGAACTAAACACAGAATGTGGAGAACTCTCAACCAGGAAGAAATCAGTGTGCAAAAAGATGGAAGTGAAAGAGAGCAGGGCAGAAAGTAAAATTTGAAAACATAAAGAATAGTGGGGTTTACATTAGGAGTAGAGGGAGGTCTTGTAAGTAATTGTAAACTTTTTGACTCTTAGTATACAGACTTTAAGAAACTGTTATGAGTGACTAGATAAAATTTGTGCTTTCAGGATAACAGGTGAGAGGAAAACCATTTGCCCAATTATGAGTACAGAACAGACACAACAAGAGGTAACTATGAATATGCAGAAAAGTCAATTATTCAAGAGATATTTGTTTTTGATGAGTGTTTAAAAGATATAAAGACAGGTGAGGAAACAGGCTTAACTCAAAGGTTTCTGACTCATGTAAACAGATAAAGGTTGAAATAAAGAACACTGTTTTAGAGGAAAAATGACAGTCCAGATTTGAACATGTCGAATTTGAAATGTTTTTCAGACATCCAAAAGAAAAGAAAAAGTAGGCAGCCAAACATATGGGACTGGTATAGATATAAAGGTGTATGCTTCCACAGCTTATAGCTGAGAATTAAAGCCATTAAAATATATTTACTTGCCAGATTTAATTTATAATGTGAGAGAAGAAGAGATACTAGAATAAATATCAAAAGATATTACTATTTTTGTAATAGTTAACATAAGAAGAACATAGAAAAGAGACTGAAGACCAGACAGAATGGTACTAAGAAAACCAAGAATGTGAGGAAACTTTTAATTTCAGAAATGATGGGCTTGAATAAGGTCCAAAACACTGCCAAGAAATCACATGGCAGGGGCTGTTAATGCTAGAAGTTAAGGCCATATAGGAGTGGATGAATAAATCACTGAGTGGTGACCTGGATATGAGAGAGTAACTGTAGAAGAGAGAAAAGGTTGAAAAAGAATTGGGTGGGAAGAGGAGAAATTGATGGAAATATTCTATTATCTTGTAAATATAAAGCAGAAATGCAAATTTCTACTGAGTGGGGATTATAGTGAATGGTAGAATTGGGAACTAAAAAGTGAATTATAAAGGGATATAAAACTGGCATTGGCAACTTCCAGCAATCCTTGTTACATTGTTTTTGGCTTAACATAGCGTGTATGCAATTACTACATTGTTTTCCTATTTCTAGCAAAAGAGAGCACTTTAAATTTTAGTGTCATATTTATCAAGTGCCACTATGCACTAGTGGAGTGGTTATTATTGTTTTTGTCATTGGTATGTTTATTTTGGGGTGGGCCTCTTGAGCCCCAACAGTTTCATTATACAGACTATGTGGGAAAAGGTTAAAGGTAGCCCAGAATATAACAGCCTAACTAGTACAAAAAATAATTCTTTGGTCTTGTGAATATGCTTAAAAGATCACATTCACCAGGAAATTAGCTTTGGCAAACCTCATGCAATATTTTGAATGATATTGGTTAGTTATTGAAGATGTTATAATACATTTTCAAACAATCTTTACATTTCTGGGACACTTCAAAAATAAGGTGCTTTAGTTTGGAATTTTAATTGTCATTGGAATTTTTCATGTTTCTTTTATTTTCAAGGATTTACAATAGAGTATCACATTTCATAATGTTCTGATGAAAGAGTAAGATAAATTTAAGAGAAGAGACTCAAAAAATGTTAAATAACTTTAGGCAACAAATATCATAGATATTTGAGCTATATAGAAATAGAAAGAACTGTATGATATAAATTTTAATACCACTTCTAAGGGCACTTCATCAATGCCTCTCTTATTCACTTCAATCAAGATTTGTACAATCGTTTTTATGCACTTACTTTTTTTAAAAAAGCATGCCCTTTTCAATTGCCATGGTAGAATTCAATTTACACTATATATTTTCTCAACAAAAGAGAGCAACTCTAACAAAAGAGAGCTTCTCCAGAGTGGCTAAACCACTGACAATTTTTTTAAAGTTATTCTGTGTGCTTGAACTTTCAGGTACATGAATTCCTTGCAAAATATCAAATACTTACTTCCAAACTTATCTAAGTATATTTTTATGAACCGCTATGTAATCTCTGACACTTTACCGTATAATGTTGAAATAATGATTTTTTTTCCTCAAAGAACCAGGGGGCATTGAATATTTACCACTCAAAAACATCTTTAGAGAAAAACTGAGCACATGTTCTCAAAGACATTCTGATTGCTACAGTGAGTCAAGAGTTTAGAAAACTATTTCAGTGCTTTTATACCATATGTAAGAAGTTTTGTGGTATTTTTTCCTAAAAAAAAAATCTTTATTTGTAATTATATAGTAAGTATACAAACTTGAATTCTTTGTTCAGAACTTGAGAAAACACTAAAAAGCTACACCAAATTCTACACCAAGTGGTGCTTACTCTCCTATTATCGCCAGTCACTAATGGATTAGTTTTAGTATTTTCATTGAAACTTTTCAGTGTACAGTATGATCTCATTAGTCTAATCAAATTGCATTTTTAATTGCATTACATTTCAGAAATTCCAGGATTAATACTTGAGACAGAAAAATAAACAGTGAAAAAATAGATTGATGAATGAATCTAGAAGATACAAAATCAACTATTTTTCTTTCAGAGAAATTTTTAGACATTCCACAAGAGATATTTCACAAGATGAGACTGATCTTTCTGCATAAAAACTAGGAATTATTCACTTAAAAGTCCAAGTTTCAAATATAATCTAATGAACTGGATAATGATGACATTGAGAAAAATGAGAAGTATTGAGCCACCAGGTGAACTACACATCATACTCTTCTAACATACTTTTCTAGGGATTGTGATGACATATTTTTTTTGTTAATAATCAATCTCTGATTTGTGTACACAGATTAAAAAAATAATCAATCTCATCTTTTTCTTTTGTTTATTTTTATTATTGACAAGTAAAAATTGTATATATTTGTGGTATACAACATGATGTTTTGATATTTCTCTATGTTATGGAATGGCTATATCAAGCTAATTAACATATTAATTACCTCACATCTACTTTGTTTTTATGAAAACACTTTAAATCTACTCTCTTAGCAATTTTCAAATATACAATATATTGTTATTAGTTATAGTACCGCGATGTACATTTGATCTCTTGAAATTACTTCTCCTATCTAACTGAAATTTTGTATAGTTTAACCAGTATCTCCTCAATCCCTCCCCCAGCCTAGCTGCTGGTCACCACCATTCTACTCTCTACTTTCATGAGATAAACTTTTCCAGATTCCACAAATAAGTGAAATCAAGTTTTTTACTTTTTGGTACCTGGTTTATTTCACTTAACATAATGTGCTCTGGGCTTATATAGGTTGTCAAAAATAACAGGATTTCCTAATTTTTAAGGTTAAACAGTATTCCATTGAGTACATATTCCACATTTTCTTTATTTATCCATCCTTTGATAGACACTTAGGTTGATTCTATATCTTGGATATTTTGAATAATGCTGCAAGATAGCTCTTCAACATAACGATTTCATGTTCTTTGGATATATATCCAGTAGTAGAATTGCTGGATCATATAGTTCTATTTTTAATTTTTTTAAGGAACCCATTTTCTATAATGACTACACAAAATTGCATTCCTACCAATAATGCACAAGGTTCATTTTTTCTCCACATTCTTACCAACACTAATCTTTTGTCTTTTTGATCACAGCCATCTAACAGGCATGAGGTGAAATCTTATTGTGACTTTAATTTGCATTTCTCTGATGATTAGTGATTTTGAGCATTTTTTTCATATACCTGTTAATCATTTGTATGTGTTCATTTGAAGAATATAGAATCATGTCCTTTGCCTATTTACTAATAGGATTATTTGTTTTCTTACTACTGAGTTCCTTATGTGCTTTGGATGTTAACCTCTAATCACAGGTATAGTTTACAAACATATTCTCTCATTTCTATTTTGTGTCTTTACTCTCTTTATTATTTTCTTTGCTGTAAAGAAGCTTTTAGTTTAATGTAACCTCATTTGCCTATTTTTGCTTCTGTTATGTATGCTTTTAGGGTAATATGCAAGAAATCATTGCCAGATCAATATCACAGAGCTTTCCCCTTATGTTTTCTTCCAGTAGTTTTGCAGTTTCTTATCTTATATTTAAGTTTTTAATTGAGTTGATTTTTATACACTGCGTGAAATAAGGGTCTAATTTCACACTTCTGTGTGTAGATATCCAGTTTTCCTGGCACCATTTATTGAAGAGACTGTTCTTTCCTTATTGTGTGTTCCTGGCATCTTAGTCAAAAATCATTTGATTATAAATGAATGGATTTATTCCTGGGTTCTCTAGTCTGTTCCATTGCTCTGTTTGTCTGTTTTTTTGCCAGTGCCATACCATTTTGATTACTATGCATTTGCAGTAGATTGTAAAATCAGGTCGTGTGATGTCCCAGTTTTGTTCTTCTTGATCAAGATTGCTTTGGCTATTCAGGATCCATACATATTTGGCCAGTGTGTGGTTCCATAAAATTTTATGGTTTTTTTTCCTATTTCTATGAAAATTTCATTGTTATTTTGATTGCAATTACATTGAATTTTTAGATTTATTTGTGTAGTTTGGACGTTTTAACAATATTGATTCTTCCAATTTATGAACATGTGATATCTTTCCATTTATGTGTGCTTTCAGTTTCTTTCACCAATGTTTTATAGTTTTTGGTGTATAGAAAATCATAGTTTTTTTAGCACAAAATGGAACAATTTTTAATGTGGTAGGCACCTTCTTAGAATGGCTCAATATACTCTAAATTTCATCTAAAATATCTATTCCAACAAACATAACTCTCAACCTATTTTGTAAAAAAAATATAAAAATGTGATAACAAATAAGTAGAAATAATCTAAAGTCTCATCAAAAGGTTAAGATTAAACACATTATAATAAACACAATTAAGTATTTTGAGTACAGAAATCATTTTTAGGCTCTTTATAATGTTGGGCATCTTTAAAAAGTTATTGATTAAAAATATATAAAATAAGGAAGATATAAAAAATGGAGAAAAATTATATGCACGTGTGTTGTGTATACATGTACATTGCTTGTGTATGTACATGAATTGCTTCCCAGGAGAATTATTATTTGTTGTCTGAAGACCAGGTATTGGAAGTAGACTGTATTCTCCATAATCATTCTTTTTTGAAAAAAATCTTAATTATATAAATGAATTAAATAATAGTAAATAGAATAAAGATAAAAATGTGATCTAGCTTATATTTATCTTAATTTCATATAGCTTTTGGACACTAATCAGTACATAATTGCATAGGAATTTGTTATCCTGGGACTTTCTTAGTAATTGCCACAAACAAAATCCAGAGTAACATATATACAGCAAATCAAGAGTAACAGAAATTTTACTTGTGGAAAATTAAAAAAAAAAAACATAAAATGCATCTTTATTTCCTCACTAATAAGCCTTTTTATGTAGTAAATAACATAAATCAAGAATGATAATTTTGCATCCTCTCAAACATTGTGAATAATATCCAATTATAAAACAACATGTGCAAAGAATTACTTAAACAGAATATATTTCAGGGTATAAAATTCCTATTGAAAACAAGTTTGAGATTTATTTTAATTAAACTTGTTTATTGTTTTTATGATTAAAAAATAATTTCTATCTTTCATAAAGATTCAATAATACAAAAATGTATACAGAAAAAGAAAAAAATATCCATTATCTTTGTAAGTTATTAATCTGCTAAACATTCAATGAACAATTTTCTAAATACGCATCTGTAAATATCCATGCAATTTGTTTACAATGGGATTGTAGTATGAACGTTTTTCATTCTTTTTACCTCCTATCAATATGATGTGAAAATTTTCCCATGGTAAATATATTCAAGTATATAATATTATTTTTAATGATTGTCTTAATATTGTTCTTTTGATGTTTTCATAAAAATATTAAAATACAAAATGGATATGCAAAAATAAACTTAAGCAGTCTATAACTGTTGGACCTCTAGATTTTTCACATATTTTCACTATTATAAATAGCATAAAAAGTAATACCCTGTTATGACTTTGCCTTCTTTTCTGATTACCACGTTAAGATACACAAATATAATACAAGGTATATTCAAATTATAATTCTGGTCCATTACTATAGCATATGTTTTGATGTGAAGCTTTATGCTTTATTTTATAATTTCATATTAGATGTATTCAATATTCCAAGAGTAATTTGGTAGACTGTATTCTAATTTTGAAATTGTTATGTTTTTGAAAATTTTTTGTTATTAATTTCTAGTTTCATTATGAGAGTATAACAATTTTATAGCTAAATGAAAGACTGACTTTTGCAAATTTTTCATTGATATAAGAAATGTACATGAGCTTTCACTGTAATACACAGACATATACATTTCTGATTAAATGAGCTTGCTTGGTTATTCAAATCCTGTATTTCCCTGCTTACTTGTTACATTGTTGCTTAATCCAAAAATATGCTAAAATAATAAACACACACACAAAGAAATATTTTGATTTTTTATGGGAAAAAACTAAAAATGAATTGTGATACACATGTGCCATGCTACAGTATGAAGGCAAATTATAAAGGTGTATTGTATGACTCTATTTTTATATCCATACCCAAAGTGAATAAAATAGCAAACTGATGTACAGACAACCAGGGATATATGGAAAACATTACCCCCATTCCCTGCTCCTGGGTATTTAACAATTTTAGCAGAATATGTTTATTTGTTTAGTTATTTATTTTAATTGAGGCTATTATGGGGGTACAAATATTTTAATGAGCACATGCATGTAAGGAAACTTCTTGAAGCTGGAGAAGAAAACCATCTGAAAGAATTAGAGGGAACAGTACTCACTGCTCACAGAGGGCTGGGAATAGTTATCTCTTCCCACTAGCTAGAGTTAAAAAACCTCACAATTCAAGGATCACTTAAGAGAGAGTCGAAACTGGTCTGGCCTTAAATGTGGAGAATAATGAGCCTTAAACTGAGATCTTCTCTGGTTCTACCAAACAAATCTCAGAAACAAGATCCCAAATGATCACATTTTCCAAGTAAATTAACTGCAACCAGAAAAAAAGCTCAATATAAAAAAAAAAAATCACCAACAACAAAGGTGAAACCTGTAATACCTGGAATTCAATAAGAGATTACCAGCCATATAAAGAAGGAGGAAATATGACCTTAAGAAAAATAAAAATCAAATGATCGAATCCAGCCCAGAGTTGATATGGACATTAGAATTAGTACACGAGCACATTAAATGCACTATAATAACAGTATTTCTTCTATTAATAAAAAAGAGATACACAGAACAAATTGTTAAAAACCAAACTCAAAGTACTAGAGGTGAAAACTGTAATCATTGAGCTGAAAACACACTTGATGTAATTAATAGATTAGACATAGCAAATGAAAAGACCAATGAACTTATTAAGTGAAACACTAGCTTTACTCTTAGATCTATACATCCCTCAATATGTAAATAAATCCACTAAAACACATATACATACAAATATGCTTATAGTAGCTATATTCAAAACAAAACTCAAATGTCCATCAATGTGAAATAGAATCAACAAATTATGGTACATTTATATAATACAATAGTGTAAAACACAGAAATGAAAATGAACAAAAACGCTCAGTTCCAACAATAGGAATTAATCTCACAATGTCATTAAAAGTATCCAGAACCAAAAGAATACACTGATTCTTATATGATTCTTATATGAAGTTTGAAACAGATAAACTATTTCGGTAGTAGAAATCAGAGTAGTGGGTACCTTTGGGAGGGTATTTGCTTTGAGAGGGCATACATGGGCATCTCTGGTGTGCTGGGAAAACTTTATTTCTTGATAAAATTGGTGGTTACATGAGTGTGATCACTGCAATACTTCATGAAGCTATATGTTAATGATGTTTGTATCTCTGTGTTCCTGTGTTATAATTCAATAAAATAAAGTGAAAAAATCAGAGAAGACAGAGCAGACACACACACAAAGATGAGCAAAGCAAGGGACACACGATATCAAGACAATTGAGATTATATCACATTTGGGCAACCACAAACAAGGCTGATGGAGCTAGATTCTAGGGTACTTCTGGTGAAGGGAGAGAAGTAGAAAATCACATGTATTAGTTGAAAATGAGAAGTGAAAGGATGTGATAGCATCAGGATTTAAAAGACCCCCTCTATTTCCCATAGATCTTTTGTTTGAGTAATATAGAAGACACTCAGTAGATACTTCTTAATTTTTAACCTCATTTAAAAATTTTATCAACCTGAACACATAGAAAACGTATTTCTGGGCTAAGTATATTGAGAGAATCTATGACAATAAACTTAGTGACATTTTTCTAACGTTTTTATTTCACCAGTCATATTTTTATTTTTGAGTCATCTTTCCATATTATGCATCATTCAAATCTTTCTATGCATTCATATTTTACATAAAAAATCAAACACCATGCTTCATATCATCATTCCTATGGAAGAGTCAGTGTTATTTAAAATCATTCAGTGTCA
Source organism: Lepilemur ruficaudatus (assembly GCA_963574885.1). Taxonomy (NCBI): domain Eukaryota; kingdom Metazoa; phylum Chordata; class Mammalia; order Primates; family Lepilemuridae; genus Lepilemur; species Lepilemur ruficaudatus. The sequence continues at coordinate 55,664 of CAUYRT010002430.1, forward strand.
TATTTAGTTTGCTAGATTAAGAAAGATGATTGTTAACTTTTGACAGGATAGAATTTTTGGAGAGAAATTGTCTGGCATAAAACATCTAATTAAATTAACACCGACATCACTATACATACATTTTAGGAACATGTCTATCAGCAGTTTTATTTGCATTGCATTTGCTCAATTTATTTCGTTTCCAGTGTAATATAAATTGTAGCTTTGGAATTGACTGATAACTCTATCCTGTTTCTAAGGATTTTATGCCAATCCTTGACCCTAAAGTTTCAATATTCCATGTTTTTTTGTCTACGTCTACAGAATCTTCTAGGTGGGGGTTCTGTTAACCTTTCCTCTGTGAAAGAGGAAGTTTTGTGTCATTTTCCTTGAACAATTATGAGAGAGTATACTTTTCTAATTTTTGCCCCAAAACAGAGCTTAATGTTAACCATGTTGATGACATTGAATTGATTGATCTATTAATAATTAATTTCTCCAAAAGCTGCTTGCCATTATTTTTCAATATACTATTATTGAACAGGTCTCACCACAAGTTGTTCCTAATAAATTTATTTACAACATATAATTATACATATATCACCCACCATCACCACACTGGCATACACAGTCACACACACACACACACACACACACACACAATTTATGATAGCACCAGTTTAAATCTACACAAGAATATTCTAAAATATACTCCATCTGCATGAAATATACCTTTATATTATATATATATTCTATTTTGTACACTTATACACTGTTGGTGGGACTGAAAACTAGTATAACCTCTATGGAAGGTAGTATGGAGATACCTTAAAGAACTAAAAGTAGACCTACCATTTGATCCTGTAATCCCAGCACTAGGTATTTAGGTTTATATTTTGTTTAATGGAATAATTTTTGAGTATAATTTGTACCTTTTATTTAGATAATTACATATTATATGAATGTCCTAATTAATATTTTGATATTTTTACATGTAATACATAATTAAACACCAAAGAAAAAGAATTGAATTTTCATATATATTAATAACTCAGCAGCATTTATTGAATGTCCTTTGTATTATACATTGTTCCTTAGAGTGGCACTTCTAGGAATTTTTATACTGGGATCAGCATCAAAGATGATGAAGATATTACTGGGGCACTAATATGTCCTGTGAAATTATCATCGGACTTGCTGTTGCTATCAAATCTGCACTTTTTTCCCATTGACATCTTTCCCCTTAAATAACAAAGGCATTTTTCTTTGTTTTTCAGGAAAATTCTTTTTTTCAGTGATAGACTAATCATCTGCTTGAATCAAAAAATACGAGACAAATTCCATTTTCCACCCTCCCCCATACCGTTTTTTTTTTCCCCACTAAACACAGTAGATATTTCAGCTAACTTCCCAGAGTATTTTATCTTCAGAATATCTACAAGTTGGGACATTTTCTCTAAATTGCATTTTACTGCTTATTTCCTTTCATGTTAAAAAAAGATAATTAGAGCCTGCACTCCAAAATATCAAATAATCAAAATTTTTCAATATCCCTTATATAACAGCATTGTATTGTTTGTAGAAATGGGCTAAGAGTGCTAAGTCCTCTATTTTGTATGCCCATATCTAGTGTGGTGGACAACTACTCTTCTTCGAAAGGAAGAAAAGTTCTTATCAGAAACCCTTTAAAAATAGTCACACAGTCTATAGGATCGTGGTAATATTTCTGTATTCTTCCAACTGAATATTTTTTTTAGCATCATGGGCTCAGATCCTTGGCTTCTTTCTGTTTTTTATCTGCCACGTTGGCTCAATCCTCTCTCTCCCAGAGTCCTGGTCTAATGGAGGCCAAGTTCTCAAAGACCATCCTATCTAGTTCTTTCTAAAGTAATTTATTAACTTTGCCTTTAGTCCTTCTTTTTTTTTTTAATATCTTTTTTTAGTTTTTTCTTTTCTTTTTTTTTTTTCTTAGTATCTCCTTAGGATAAATTCTGTATGTTATTAAGCAAAGAGACTCTTCTCTACCTAAAAGAGGAAGAGAAAGAATAAAGAAGGGGTTGAAGAAGAAAGTGGGCAGAACACCTGTTAGTCAAATGTCTGATTTATTTAGGGTTCCTAGTAACCTCCAAAATCCACTAGCAATTCATGAGGAGAGCTGCTCAGCAGGAAACGCTTTCTGCACTGTTTCTCCTATTTGTCAGATACTCATCAACAACTTTCTCTGAGTTATTAGCTCAGTATACTAAAAACCAACATTTAAGATTGAGTTATTTGTCTTTAGAGGATTATAAGCAGAGCAAATAGTCAAATGAGAAAATGATTTTGACAGTGTTAAGCAGAAAAAAAATTGTTTTGGGATTATACTTTCAGTCTCTGAAACAGAAATTTCTATGCATTTATATTTGTTTCTAAATTCTCCACTTGGCCATGCACACTTTCATTTACAAGGGCATGCATGATACAAGAAAGCATTATGAGTTCAAAATAAAGACTAAATTCTGCAGAAGTATAATTCTTATACAATGTTTTAAAATGCACATTGTGTTTGCTATCATTTCCCCGGCAAAATTCCTCATGTAGTATGAGTGTATTTGCATGTTAAAAAGTTTACTTTTTATGGCTGTTATCCACACTTTTAGATGGCCATTGGCAAAACCACTGCTTTTGTCTTAAAAAATAATATTTTTCTAAGGAAACTTCTTACCTCATGGTTTTTTATATAATTACGGCAACAAAGAGTGGGGGAGGTAAGAAAAGAGGTTTAGACTTAAACACTCAGAAGTGCAGCTTAAAGTACTGCTTTAGACAAAGAACTTTGTTTACTACTCCGGTGATTAGCTGTAGGAACTTGGGCAAGTTAATTATATTCTGTCTTTTCATTCTCATCTATAAAATTCTCTATAAATGCTGAGAGGAAATTATAAAATTTTCATGAATTATTATTCATAAGGTACTTAGAAGAGCTTAGGTAATAGGTACATATGTGCCTGTTAAGTAAATATTTTATTGTACAAGTCATTGCTATTTTAAATCAATTGGTTTAAGATGATTGTCTCAAACAGAAAAATATGGTGCTCAAGAAGCATCATCTACATTTGAGTTTATTAATTCCTCTTAGAATGTATTATAACCTAATTAGTATTTTAATTTATTTTAGAAGATTTCTTTAAATATTATAAAAGCAGAATAAACATTTCAACATGAGAATACTATAGAAAGTAATGACATAATAAAATGAAGGCGTGCTACACTACACCTTTTTGGAAGGAAAGAATTCTATACTGAAATGAGATAACCCATTTTTTATTCACTCCCTTACTTTTATTTAGCATTTTACAAAATACTTCTGCCCACATTACCTCATTTAATTCCCCCTTAGTAACTAACTTGTCAGGATATACATTTACTGAACAATAAGGATTTTATAATTAACCTAACAGTTACAAAGGGGAGCTTTTTTATTTATCTAAGGATCATAAACTGGTAAGCCAAAATATAACGAACTTGCATAGAAGTTAGTGATTAAAACAGGATCTAGCCTCCTAGTCTGATATTCATAGATACGGGGAAGAGAAAAATGGTTTCTTTTCTGGAATCTCTTGGCTGGGGTGTCACTCTTTTCACAGTTCCTGACAAACAGGAAAGGTAAACAAGCGCCACTATTAAGAAACCGTCTTCAACTGTCAAGTTTGGAAAACCAGCGAACCACTGCTGATAAACCCAAGTACTTCAAAAAGAACTGCCGGAGTTTTCCCAATCTCCCGGGCCGCTTTCCTGCGGGCCCCCAAGGTTTTCCCAGAGCCAGGGAAATTCTGTGAGCCTTGTTTATTTATGTCCGGGCACAGCCGCAGCACAAAGACAGTGACACCTTTGTTCTCAGCGGGTGCCCCAGGCTGCGGGGGACCCCAACAGTGACACCCCCTCAGCCTAGCCCCCGACAGGCTCCTCCACCCCAGACTCCAAAACTGGCCCTTAGGGAACTCAGCCAGGTTCTGGAGGAGCCTCAGCTCCTGCGGGCAGCAGTGCCCGGCAGGGCTGAGTGGGGTCTGGTGACACTTTTCAAAGAAAGGAACATTTTGTGCCCCTTTCAGAGTTTCTGCAAAGTGGCCACATTCCAGTCCCGAAGTCAAGAGGCCAGAAAGCGAGCACAAGGTGTTTCTTTCAAATTTGCAGCTCCAGAGGTTGGCAAAGCCCCAACCCACGGGGCCGATTGGGGGGGGCGGTGCGAATAGAAGCGCCGCGCATCCCCTCACCTCCTTTGCTTAGTGTAGGCCTCGCGCCCTCCCCGGGCTCCCCACCTGCCGGCCGGTCCACTTCCCCAAGGCCGAGGGCCTAGGAATGGGACTATTTTGTTACCTCTCTGCGTGGAGGCGAGTGAGGAGGTGATGAGCCGGGCAGCCGCCGCGCCGCAAGTACAAGCGCTGCCGCTGGACGTCTCCGCGGGGCCTAGGACCGGGCTTCGTTCACCCCTGAGGACCTCTAGGTCTCAGCAGGCCGACTCCTTCTCTCAAGGGGTGCTGACTCGGTTCCGAAACCTCCCGCTGGCTCTAGGCCCAGGGCAGAGTTCATCGGCCGGCCTTTGCACTCTTCGTGTCCCACCGCCGTCTACTCACCGAGGTAGGCACCGAACCCGCCTTCCCTTCCTTCTCTTCCTCGCCCAAACCCCTCCCACCGGGAGATAACCCATTTTTAGGTGCTATTTAGCTGTGAAAATTGGTAAATTATTTTTGCTGGGCTTCCATTACTTCTATTATTTGTTGTATGTAATAAGGACTTCATTAGGTGATCTTTAAAATTACCGTTCCTTCAAAAATTTTCTGAGTCTCTATAGTAAGTGTACGCTGATTGATAATTCTGAAATATTAAGACTTCACTCTAGAGATATTTGGTAACTTTATATATTTTTTAATATTGTAAGGCAGTGGCCCCCACCTTTTTGGCACCAGGGACCAGTTTTATGGAAGACAGTTTTTACACGGGCGATGCGGCGGTGGGTGTGGCCTTGCCCCTGGGAGACCGTGGATCTCCACGGTTCGTGGCCCGAGGGTTGGGGACCGCGGTCGTAAGGTGTGTTTGGTCCCATTGTAGAATATAATCCATATAACTCTTAATCAAATATCTTATTGTGTTGAAACTGCTCTGTCGGTAAAAAACAAAGGAATTTTGGATAAAAAATAGGGAATGCTGAGAAGAGAGAATCCTATACCATAAATCATGGTATAAATTAAAACTATATATTAAATGCCTTTTCTCACCCTTAATAGCACATGAATGAAGTAAAAGTATGCATGGAGCCCAGTTGTCTGGGCCTCTTGACATGCCATACATATTCAATGAATTGTGTGGAAAATAAGGCTGGGCGGTGGTATATAGCGGAGGGCGGAGAGAGTGTCCGTTATGATTCACTCCCTATACCCGCTCTTGTCCTCCAGGGCGGCGCTCACCACCTCCCCGGAACTCGCGGGTCTCCCCCTGCGGTTCCCGGTCGGAATTACCTAGGGGCACACGCTGACTCGGCCGTGCTGATACTAAGAGCTGTTTGGAAGCTGCTGAAGCGTGTGGACTTCGCGATGGTCCCGCGGATTCATTGACATAAGAAGACATGGGTAAGGTCCGACCTGGGGCGCAGAATGGAACAGTGATTGCAGGCTCTGGCCGCTGCCTCTCTGGAAATGTCTCCAGACCTTCTATTTTCCGCCCTCTTCGGTTCCGTTCTCTACTCTCGCCCCTCTAGAACGCCTAGGCCTCTTTCCCACGCCACGCAGGAAGTGTCACTGTATACTTTAAAGATTTTTTTTTTATTATGTGGGAAAAGTAGTTAAGAGAATATATTCAAGACCAGTGTATCTGTATTTAAAAACTGTCTGCAAGATACTGAAACTATGCTTCATTGATAAGTGGGAATAATAACTTACTGTATTTTAAAGGAGATTAAAAGAGTTAATATTTTTAAAACATTGAGAATTGAGCCTAAAACTTAATAGCCACTTTATAAGTGTGCTTCATATAAAAGTAAAGAACAGAGATTTTGTACTGAGATATAAAGGCATTTAAATCTACTTTTTTCACTTAGCTATATTACCTAGGAATGATCAATTAATCTTTCTGATCTTCATTTTCCTCATCTGTCAAGAGGATCATATCTTTAAGTCTTAAGATTTCTAAAATATTTAACAAGAACTTCTTTATTGTATAATTTTGAACTAGATAATTTGGACTTTACCTTGAATTGTGAGAAACAAGAAAATCTGGGTAACATATACAATATTTATTTAAGGACATCAGAGAATGATCAAGAAAATGAGTAAGTAGGCCAGGAGTTGGGGGAAAAAAAAAAAAAACAGGGCAGTGATCTTAGCATTTATGGTCACTTTTTACTGGGAACAATTTGAAGATTTCGGAACAGATAACTGAAAATCTGAGATACAGATCAGAACTTTTAGCTGCCTCACGAGGTAGAGCAACAGTGATTAGAGTCCAAGACCCACTAAGGGAAGGTATCTGTCCCTTTGTGTTAAAACTCAAAATAGATCCCCCTCAGAATATGTGCAATGTGGAAGTAAAATGTCTTCTGCAGGACAGGTTCAAATTATGCCTGTCCCTGAAATTATGTTTCTCCTCTCTGGAGGAAATACATCATTCTTGTTCCAAAATTATTTCTATGTATATTATAAATACAATGTCTAAAACACAGTAAAAAAATATCTAAGGTCATAAAAAGCCAAGAAAACATGGATTAAAGCCAGGAAAACAAAACAGACTCATTAGGGAACTATATATTTAAGTTACCAAATAGAAGATTTCAAATAAATATACTTATTATGTACAAGGTCATAGATTGATTTTCTCAGGATTTTGAAATTATCTTTCAATTGTGCTTCAAGTCTTTATTTTTCTTTTTTCAAAATTTTATTACAGAAAACGTTTCTCTAATTATAGTTTTTAGCATTTATCTTGTTCTATTGTTACAGTTTTATTCTTCACAGACTTCTGTTACATGTATGTATATCTATATCGCAAGGAACCTCTTAAAACTTTTAATCTCTTGCTTAATTACTTAATCATTTTTAAAATGTTTATTCCTTTACACCTTTTATTTTTTAAATAACGTTTAGGCATATATTACCAACTCTGTGATCCTTCCAGTTTATTACAATTATAAAAAAAATCAATCTAGAATAACCAATACTTTTGACTTTAAAGAAGAATTGAAATCTTTTGAGTTTTTTGAGGTGGAAGAGCAGATCAGGTTACTTACAATAGAAAACAAAATGAAATTTTTAACAGACTTTGTGACAGTAATAATTTATACTAGAAATCAAGGAAGTAACATAATTAAGATATGCAAAGAGATAAAATATGATCCAGGGATTTTATATCCACTAAAGTGACCTTCAAGTGTAAACGTTTCAATCAAACTCTTACGGACATTTAAGGCCTTATGAAATAATGATTCATTGTCCTTCTCCCAGAATCCAGAGAACAAACTTAATGCAATCTAAGTGGCTGGAATGGCAACAACATGAGAATGGTGTGTGTGTGTATGTGTGTATCTATATACATGTATAAACTTTTTTTAAGTGGGAGAAATAACAAGTCAGTCAGCATGGTTGTGTTTTTCTCTGTCCACATTCAGCTGCAAGGGTAAGTAAGAGAAAGTAAACATAGAATTAACAAAGACTCTTGTTATCCAAATATTTGAAATGAAGATATTAAGATATTTTAGGGTATGCATGACAACAGGGGGTGCACATATATGTGTAAAAGAGAGATCATTGTAAGAGAGGAACAATTACCCTGTATCATGGCATGTTAGGGTCATCTATGAGTATACTGAAATCACTAAAACTGATGATAGATGTAGTGTTGATTTAGTAACAATCAAGGGCAAAAATTTTCAAGGAAAAGGGGGTAGTTAGCCTGAGACTCCAAATATTGTTGCAAACAGGTGGGATAAGGAGAATGAGGGTGACAATTACATCAGTAACTAGATAGCAAAGAGCTGTTTTGTGATATGAGTAAGAATGAAAGAAATCAAAGTAGAACAGCTGAATCCACAAAAGGAAAGTAGAAACGCATTTAGAAAAATCTTAATTCTACATAATTTTCCTTTTGGTTGTTTGGTTAAAGCTGCTAATGCTGTGAAATAAATAGGTAATTGGGGAATTCAGCCTTGTATTAAGTGGTGACTTTACTGAATACTCATCTTTATTATTTTTAAACCAATAAGTATGTCTATTTTATAATAGTTTCCCCTCACTATTTTGTATCCACTCTTGCTTTCACAATATTCAACACTATCTAATTCTTTTCCAAAAAATACTTTACAGGTTAAATTAAAAAGCTGAGAATGGCTGCTATTTACTATCTCTACCTTATGTAAATTAAATCATAAAGGAGTAGTAAAACAAATGGCAGTTTTACATAGAATAAATCTTAAAGCTAAAGAAAGCTGCAAATGAGAGCCATGGAATTTGCTCAAGTGGTTAAGGTGATTAAGGTTGACGCCCTGCATATACTTTACAAACTCTGTTTAGTGATCTATGTTTGAGTACACGGTAATCTAATGAATCAATCAGATCCTACATTTCAGCTCAGCTAGTGGAGGGATAACAATAAAACTTGTGGAAGAGAATTGTCCTATTGATCTCTCCTTAATCTAATCTCCCCTGCAGTATCTACGAATCACTCAATTTCTACACCTGCAGGAGGACTCTTACCCTAAAGCAGTGACAGCTGGGGTTGCTATTATGTCGACAATGCTTGCTAGCTCTCTCATTAAATCCTGTCACCCATTATCAGAATACAGCCATCAAAGATATGACAACAAACACTTCTCATGAGTTTGAACCATTCTGTAAGAATAACATAACCGAATACACACACAAACACACTTACACACAACAAACACACACACATATTGTAGCCAGGTTTATTGACAGGAAAAGAGATTTGGTGCCAAATCAGGTAAGAAAAAAAGTATTAATTCTCCCTTTCCCATCAATCAAACTAGATTTGCAGGAGTCTGAACTTGGAAATGCAGAAATACAGGTGACTTCTTACTTTCTGGTAAAAAAAATAGACATATTCAAGACATCGATTATCATTTTCAAAAGGAAGTAAAAGCTCATTTCAGTGATGGTATGATCTTCAATAATGACAAACTCCTGCTGCCTCTAAAATGGCTTTTATGTTTCAAGGGGATTTTTTTCTTTCTTCAGCTGAGATTTTAAATGTGGTGTGGTCAGGTGTCCTGCAGGAATATAGATTCAAGGAAGACAGATCCAAAGAGGAATACTGTAACAATTCCAGTTAATAATTTTGGGGAGTAAAAACTAAGAAAATTCTTTGCATGTTAATTCAGTGTATAAATATAATTTCTGCGTTCTTTTTAATAAAAGGAAATAGTAATCTAAATTAGTGGAAAGTAAGCCTATTTAATTATATATGTATAATTTATAATATGCATAAACATTAATCATGTGGTATATTCGCCATTTAAGATTACCTACCATTTTACTTAGGCCTGGAAAAAAATGCCTTATGTTGATTAAAAGTGTGCAGTGTAATCTAAAAATCTTAAAGATGACATTAGTATTCCTGAAATCTTTGAAAATTTAAAAAGATTTTTAAACATTGCCTTCTTCATTCTTGTCTAGTTATAAAAGGTGTAATAAATATGTTGAAAGGGGGCTAATGACATCCAGGCATTTAACATCCTCATTTTTAAGACTTTTATGAACTACAATTAGATAATTACTGCTAATTGGTATGTTAGGATAGCAGAATTATTAGAGTGTATTAGAGAGTTAGCAATACATTGAGTGTATGGCATTCATCCAGGGATCAGTGGCACTAACATTTTCTTTGCCCTTTTGTGTTAACATTGGATAAAGAACCACTCTTGCTCTTTATTCACTCCAAATATGATTTTGCTTATAATTTTCACTGTTTTATATGTTATGCTATTCATATTTGTGTCTTTCATATTAATATATTGCTTTTTTCCTCCAGCCCAAGGGAGTTAAATTATTCACTGAGAACTGAAACCTAAATCCAAACCTGAAAACTAAATTGCAAATGCTTTTCACATTTTGAAAGTTCTTTCTTTACTCTTAAATTTTTGGATCTTATTTTTTGAGTAAGTTTTTATAACAAAGTCATGCTTAAAATCACACATGCTATCTAAGGATGTGACCATCATATGAATGCTGTCATTATCTTAAATGTAAAGGCATCCCAGTTTATGTGTGAAAGATAGAATGAAGACAAATAGGTGTATCCAAATACAGCAATGAAGTCAAAGATGAAGAAAGATCTATACCAGTAATATTAAACTGTTAAAGAGGAAATTAATCTCTAGTAGTCTGTTTTATATTCTTTTTAACATACTATGCTACTTAGATCACTTAGAAAAAGGAGTTAAATAATACAAATGAATAAATTCCTATGGACATTGATTTATAGTTACATGACTAGAAAATTGCTTTAAGGACAGGAAAAAATATGAACATGTCTATTGTAAGATATTCAAAGATATTCACTTTCTCATGGACAAACCAAATGAAGCAGGCTAGTCCCTAAAGGCAGTATTAAAGATTACTAGATATTATCTGCCACCTCAGCTACAATATTGAACATTATAATTTCTCAGGAAAAATTTGCTCCATTTAATCCTGGTTTCCCCTGCATGTGTGTGTGTGCACACACATGCACGCACAGACACATTTTTCAGAACGAATAATAGACTAGAATTCTGAGATATAATTTTGCATGTAACTCAATACCCAAGAGCAATTCTTTATTACAATGTTAAAAGACTCATTTTAGGCCAACATTAACATTGCTACTTTATGCTTTAAAATGTCAGGCATGTTCTGCTTTAGAGTCATCTTAATAGACCTTTCTTCCTTGCTAGTTATTCATGGCTAGTAACACCAGTAGAAATTGGGTGCCTAAAAGCATAGCAACAGGCTTTGAGAAAATATTACTTGTATCATCTTTCATTCTTTCATCCATTCATTCATTCGTTCAATGAGTGATGGACACCTTTATGTTTCATTTCCCCATAGGTTATTTAAACAGTTACAATTTTTTTACAGCATAATTTTCCCCATTAATCCAAATCTGCCATGTAATTATTGGATTCAGATTTTCCTTCTTTATGAATATGGGTCCATTTGTCGAGATGAGCAGTGATTTTCTCCCTCCCTGGCCATGCATCACCTGTAGAGATTCTTTTTTTTTTAAGACAGTTATTAGGAACTCATTTCACTAAATGAAGAGCACCCTGGATTAAGGCCTCAATTTCTGTATGTTTTCTAAAATTCAACAGGTGTGTTCTTCTCTTTTTATCCAAAAGGTTTATTTTACTCTTATTAAAATTATAATTTGTTTTTATTACAAAATTAGAAGACAAGAAAAAGAGGAGACAATGGTTAATATACAACCAGAATTTCCTCCAGTCTCCAGCTACAAAGATTACAGAACTAAACAATTTGTCATGCATCTTTTTGGGCTATTTCTATACATTCATAGAGTAAAAGATGCATGTGTCTATGCATATAAATATATACATGAGCAAATGTACAAACATTAAAATATGCATACAGAAAAGATCACATGTATGTATATGTGTATATATACACACATACAAATATACACACAAAAACACACTTTTAATGACAAATATAAGGTTAAAATGGTCATATACATTGTTTCTCTTTCCAATATCTTTGTGTCTCTATATCTTTCTTATGCCTTTTTCTGTGGATATAAATATGTTAAGTCCCCCTCACCACAATAAGTAAATGGACAAGTAATAAGCTCCCATCTCCCTTTAGAAACCATTCTACACCTTTCCCTACTCAATGGAACTCCTTGAAAGAGACATGCACACCCTTGGTCTCCACCTCCCCAGTACCAATCACTTCTCATTGCAGTATGACTTGAGCACATCACAAGAAACTACTTTTGAAAAAGACATTGATGGCTTCTTTCTAGGCAAATCTAATATTTAAAAAAAAAAAAGATGTAAATATGAGGTATATTGCAGGATGAGTGGCTTATTGTGTCTTTTTTTTTCTTTTTTATTTTCTTTGACACTATTTCCTCACTTTTGTTTATTCTTAGTCTATTATTTGGATGTCTCATTTTGTTCCCAAAGCTTTGGTGTCTTCCAAAGTCTTTAACCTTTTTCTTTCTCTACGTATATTCTTTTTGGGTGATCTCATCCCCTCTTACCATTTAACGCTATCTGCATGCTAATTGGTTTAAATCTAATTTTCTAAGCCCCGTTTATAGTGAAGCTACAGATTATGCATTTAATTTCCAGTTACTCTCATGTCCTGTGGGTTCTTCAAATCTGTCCTATCTCATACTGAGCTCATTATCTTTCTTTCTCTCTATGTCCCTACCTCCCCCTCTTCAACCCTGTGGTTTTCTTTAGATTCTATATAGCTGTAATTAATGGCTTTACCAAATCAAGTACCAAATCAAATGAATTTGAAACGTGGAAGTTATGCAACATTTACCTTTTCCAATCAATTGCTAGTTCCTGACAATTTTACCTCCTAAATTTTGACTTCAAATATTTGTCTTCCTTTCTACTCCCATCAATTAACTGTGTCTTATCTTGCTTTGTTTATTGCAATAGTCTCACAAGTGGTCAGTCTGACTTAAATCATGTCCATCTTTAATGTGTTTTCCTTTTAGTAATCGATTTATTTAAAATTCAAATGTAGCAACATTAGTCCCTTGGTTTAAAGTTTAAATAAATCTTACTTCCATGTTGCCTACAGAGTCCTCTCAAACCATTTAGTGTGGCTTGAAAGTGTGCAGTTGCTTGACTTTTTCAAATCTCTTTTCAGTTCTTCTTACCTCAATTTGCACTTCACTATTTGTATTTATACAACATGCTATGCTTTCTCTCATGCATTTTTTAGCTTGTCCTTCAGAATACTCATTAACTCCATCCCATTCTTCAGTTTATGGGTTTTTTTTTAATATCTATTAGAAAAATTTCCCTGAACCTCAAGGTTAGTTGAGGTATTCCTATGTCCCATAGCTCTGTGCCTATTGTTAACTTAGCCTTTGCAAGATTTCGAAATTTTCTATTAGTGTGCTTATTTTACCTAATAAGCAGCAAATACCTCAACATCACAGTCTGTATCTTATTTATATCTATATTTGCAGGGCCTTGCACAGTGCCTACTAGTAGGTACTCAATAAATATCTGTGGACCTTAAAGTAAAATTAATATTTGAATATAATACAACATGACTTACAATGTACACTTTCACAAATTGTGACATATATTAGAAATAATTATGGAAATAGGTAATCCCAATGCAATATGATTGGCCAGATTCAGTCACCCTCCTTCAGTATATTTTTTGCTTTCTTTAGTTGTCTGCTTTTTGTTTGATCACAGAGAAGTCATAAATCCTTGCTAGTTAATTGTGGATTGTACTTGCAAGTACAAAAGTAGTTTCCTTGCTCATTAAGAACCAGTATAGTGAAGTAAGAGCCTCCTTGGCCACGATGTCTGAGTTAGAATCTGGACAATGTCATCAACTAGCTGCATGTTGCTTGACCTTGCTCTGCTTCAGTTACTTATATATAAAATGGGTGTGATAATGTTATTCACTACATAATTTTTTTGTGTGTGTGGAATGGATAAAATAATACATATAAAAAGAGAGGAGGGAATGGAGAAGATGGAGAAAACAATTGAATAAGATAGGTTCCTGATCTCAAGGATATTTTACTGTAGTGTGTGTGTTTGTATGTCTAGAAAATGGTGCAAGGTTATGAAATAGAATAACCATAACCTAAATGGATGAGAGATATATTCAAAACAAACTGAGTTTGCGGAACAAATAAGAGGCCACTTCTAACTGTGTCTGTCTACAAGGGTAACGTTTAAGTCAGATCATGAATTAGGGCATTGTGGGAGAAATAAATACGAAGAAAGTCTAAAAAACTTGAAGGGTCCCGTTTGACAGGAAAATAAGAGTAGGGATGGGAAAAGTACAAGTTATCACTGGTGGCACAATTTGAGGTCACACAGAGACTTATGAATTTCAAACTATGGAATTTGAGTTTTGTTTTAAGATATGATAGTTATTGAAGCATCATTAACAGAAGTGACAGAACTAGAACTGTGTTTTAGGGTTATTAATCTGGCCACAAGCATTGGTTGGATTACAGGGCAAAATAAAAAATCGGGAGGTGGGAAAACCAGGTAGGAGACTTTTCAATAAAATTATTAAGAAGTGATTAAGTCTTGAATTTAGTGCCAATAGCAATCAAAGAAAGGTTACTATATTGAAGGGCCTCCTTACACTTCTTTGAATTTAATCTGAAGGAAATTTTATCAAGTAAAAAGTAACAATTCCTTTTATAAGTTATTTAGACATTGTTCTTATTATGTAGAGTTATTCTAAAATAGAGATTAAGTAAAACAGTAAAATGTATGTCTTTAAAAGCATTGATTGGATTATTCTGCCTAAATGTCTATTTGACAAAGGTATGTGAAAGAAAATTTACGAATTTCAGGTACATTAGGAAACAAATGGAAGTGTCAGCTGTCTGCACACACCATTACATGCTCACCTAGAGTGGACAATGAACGAACTGACATTGAACACCTTTGTTTGCCTTGTAAGATATACTCGAAGTGTCCAAACACATTGGTTTCTTTGCTGTAAATGCTGTTTAATAAAATTGTTACTTCACTTGTGACATCTGCTATGTTCTGACAGTAAATAGTGCTATCTACCTAGTAAAATCAGTGACATTAGAAAGTTTAGCACATGTTTTAGGGCACAGACACAAACCTCATCATGAATAAATTCAGGAATGGATTTTAACACCAATTTGTCATTTTGCTCTTTTAATTTTTTTTCTTCTTGATCTATCTTGTAATTAAAGGGACAGAGTGCAATAACTTGAATATGGAGAGGCTTCTAAAATATGACACTTTGGTAAGGGCATTTTATAGACTGTGTGATTCACATACACCCTTTCTTGTACTTCAGCTTTAGAAAATTTGTAATTCAAAAAGCCTCAGGAAAGAGTTCTTGAGTTGATATATTTTGAAATAGATAATCTCCATAAAAGTGTCATCACATTAGACTTTTGAACATCCAGAGCAATAATTAAACATAGCACTTTGAATTTCGGTGACCACTGATAGATTCTTCCATCATCCCTTAGAGCAAGAAGCCTAGAATTTGGTGTTTCTCTGAGACAGAAAAAAGTCTTTAAGGTGTGGCAGTTTCCTATTACATCATTAATCATAATTCTATGACATCTATGGACACTGGGGGTTGATCATTTCTCCTAGTGCAATAATGGAAAAATAAAAGCTTATTGATGCCTTTAATTATTACATGAACTATGTAGCAAGAAAAGTGTGAGATTCCATATTAGAAAATCAGAATTCAATTCAGGTTCTGCCATATACTAGTTAGGTTATCTCAGCGGGTGGCCTAACGTCTCTGAATCTTATTTTCCTCAACTATAAAAAATTCATAGAATGCCACGGGAATTAAATAAGTAGCACTTAGTGCAGAGCCTAGCTTGTTCCTCCGAAGACAGGGAATTCAAAAGTTTAGTGCTTAGCAAAGAATTGATTACATTCATTTAATATTTTAGGTTACTTATAATCTTGAGGAATTCAGCAAAAATATAGATTTTATTGATTTCACAAATATTTATCAAGTTTCATTCTGTTATGCACTTTTTGAGGCACTAAAAAAAAGCAGTGAATAAAATAAATTTCCAGATTTTCTAGAGCTTCTGTTCTGATAATGTGGTAATGTTTCATGAAGAAAGATTAAGCAGGTTAAGGGGAGAGAGGGCGACATAAACTAGAGTTAGATATTATTTTAGATAAAATTGTTAAGGAAAGAAACTCAGATTAGAAAAAAAAATTGAGCAAAGACCCAAATGAAGCAAGCATTGTGAATATGGGAGCTCATTCCCCAACAAAGGAAATGAGCATTAAAATGGGCCTGAGGTAGAAAAGGCCCTGGCATGTTTAGCCCCTGTAATTCTATTAGATATTACATTATTTCCCCCAACACGTCTTAAAGGTGTTAATTAAAAAGCAACTATATTAAAGTCAGCAAAACCTTAAGTATGTAATCACGTAGAAATATCTTAGGTGTGTGGCTGAAGCACAGGATGAAAAGCCCATACACATAAGGGATATTTAAGTTCAATGAAGAAAGTTCATTACAGTACACTTAAGGATTTAAAATCTGGAGCACTAAAAAATCTTCTAAATTATAGTGAATGAATTATTAAACTCCAAATTATAATTAATTCATTATGATACAACTATTTAAGATTAATTTTTTTTTACTTCTAACTTTTCCATATACCATTTTCCACAGTAATATCTAGTAGATTTACCTTTTGTAATGTGCATGTTTATTTTTAATTTTGGTTATTGTTGTTTTTGTTTTGTTTTAAATCGTAGAGATATAATGACCTACAAGATGAAATCTGAGAAAAACATACAGCTAGGTATGTAATCTGTTAAACAGAAATAAAGCAACACCTTCCCGTACTCAAAAATTTAAAAGCTTCTATTTCAATCTTTTTTCTTAGTGTAAAAATTTCTATTTTACAAATCATGTAACTTCTGATCACATTTGCCTTAATTTATGGATTTTGGTGTGATGTACATAATACACTAGAATTAGGCCCTACTCATTATTACATAGCTTTGTGCCTGGCATCCTTTTTCTTCTTTTGTTTACCTACATTTTTACTATCATGTATAAGATTTTTATCTGGTTTTGAAAATGAATGACATTTTACTCTATAGAAATGAGGCTGATGGAAATAAAGCTTGCATTTTTTGTGTTTACAAAACTTATATAGCATTCTGTGTGCCTTCCAAATTCTATTTTATGGTGGACCTCATAATATATTCCAGAGAGAGACAGTAAATTTTGAAATGAAGACTGTTCTTACAGTCAGGAACTTGAGTGGCATTCTTATTTTTGCTGCTAACTCTCTTGAGCAAGTCGTAACTTTCTGGGCTTCAGTTTTCCCACCTGGGATATGATGTGATTGGATGTGTGAGTGTTTCTAGATCCTAAACATATATGATTCTTTAATATTTAAATGTATTCATAGTTATGAAATGCTACATGAAATTTTGTTTTAACCATCGTTTCAGATACTTTCAGAAACCCGAATATAATGTTGAACATCGCTTATACCCTGACATTCTTAATTTCATATCCAGAGTGAGCTATCAAAAAGTGTGAATATTTTAAACTTCTGTAACTCATCTATTCACAAATGGGTAGATGCCCAACCTCTATATTTTATGACCCATTTTATTAGTTTGAACTTTTTTACCTCTAGTTGTTATATTTTTTCTATACACATACTTTATCTTCCTTACTAGATTGTAAACTTTACGTAGGTAATGAATATATATTTTTTGCGATATCTTGTGATTTTTAGCACAATGTGCAAAACAGTCATAAAAAATAAATATGTTAACAGATGCTTTCTTAAGCAAGGGCAATGAATAACAGGAATGATTCTCAAACTGGCCTTACTAAGACATTGATTTATTATTGTCGTCAAGTAAAAGGGCCATCTACAGAACTCCAACCACAAAATCTAGTGATGGATTTCCTTAGACATCTTAGATTCAAACTTAATTTGTGTCCTATTAAATTAAGGAGAAATAAGTCAGGTAATGTCATGTCATGTAAATGCCTGATCTCACCATTATTTCCATAGCAACTTGATTTATTGTGAATATCATTGTAGAATAAAACTGGATTAAATCAAATAAAAATGAGAGATACGAGAAAAAAAAGGGACTCTATGTAAAACTACTATTCTGTCAATCTCTTCTTTCATGTTTTCTCCAGAGTAAAAGTACCACTTGAAAGGAGATATGGCGTAAGAATACATGTTCTTTGCTAGCATAAAATTAACTTTATTCATTTATTTAATTGTTTATTCTTTTGACACATTTCATTCAGACTCTAGGATAGATTAAACAAATTTCTTTGGTTTTCTAACATATATATTTTTTGTCATAGAAATTCTGTCCTAGAAACAGAAGGTTGAGTTTATATTAATCTTGACACGTTTACATTTTTGAAAGTTTGATAAACAAATTTGTAAGCATTATTAAAACAAAGAAGTAATTCTATTCACTTTTGAATGCCAATAACAGTTTACAGTTGAAACTCATTTTAAATATAATTGTGTTCCTGATCGCCATGTCAGTTTAATTTTAAGAATACTTTAAGATAAACTTTTGAACACTTTTTCTTTATGAAAAACAAACAACTGCTATTAATTCATTCACACCACCACACAAAATTCAATGTCAACAACAAGAACAAAAAGTCTAAATTTAATCATTCCTTTTATACAAATAGGATGGAAAATTTTGTGTAGATTGTTGTTAGGGGACTGTAAGCCAGATGGCCTCTCCTGGTTTAGGCAGGTATCAGAAATCCGTATTCTATTCTATTCCAGGTACTTACAACTGATTCATTCTATGTATTTTAAGCATATATGAATTATTCACTTTTTGAACTGGTTGTATGTATATCTACCCAAACACACATTTTATATGCTTGTTGATCTTTTTAGTTCGAAGAATTGTTTGTAAATTAATCGAGTTAGAAAACCTTTCTAACGTGATAGCCAATGGTTTCGTGTGTTTATCTCCTGTCCTTCCCAAGTTACTTTAACCACCTGCTTCTTTTCTCTACCATAGTGTGTATTAATGGCAAGGAATATGAGACAATGAACTAAGGATAGAGTGAAAAAACTGAGAGGTGTAGAATATGCTATTTCCTGAATAATACTTGGATTCTTTTGAAAATACATTAACTCAATCCATTAAGATTTTATCTTCAGAATAATCCTCATAATATGGCTTCTCTGTGTCTTATATTCTTCTTCATCAACATGGCAATATGAGTACTTTTTTACAGGGTAATTGTAAGGATTAGATACTCTACAAATATAACTTAATAAATACTATTAGATATATTATTATAATTATCATTACTATTGCTGTAGTTATTATATGGTAAATTAATTTATTTACATGAGAATAATGATTTCAGAGATTTTGGAATAATGATTCAAGTAAACTTCTAGTTGGAAAGAAAAGAAATGACCGTTAAATGGTGCAATTTCCTATGGTTAATAGCATAAACACATACCAGTATTAGGTGGGGCTTTCTTTTCCCACTTATACATATGCCTTTTAGCTTTTTGGGCTTTATAAAATAATTTCTCACTCAAAGACTTCCTTGACATTCATATGTTTTTTCATCTATGTAAGGAAAGAGTTATATGCATTGAAGAAATACATATTCCTCCTTGTTCATACCTCTAGGCACGACCTTAGCCTCCTCACACCTCAAGTGGGACAGTTCCTGTAAGCTCAACTTTCTAACCAATTATATGACATCTCCATACTGATTTCCTCTACTCCTCTCTATTCAGGTAAATTGACGCTTGCTTTCTTCTCATTTTTGTATATTTTGCTATCACTGTCAGCAGCTTAACTTTCCCATAATTTTCTGACTAGTTGACTATAATGATTAGATGTGTAGGTAAACCCTTTTCAGTCCTTCCTGAAAATAGCTGTCACTGTGATCTACACATTTTATTCATGCATATTTTTTCTATTTAACAGTAATGATGAGGATAATTTAGAATATCTGTTTCTTATTTACTGCTTGTCAGCTCTAAGTTGTTTACACATATTAACTCATCTATAATTGTAATAAGTCCTCAGAGAAGGTGCTATTGTGTTCCTCATTTTATAGGGAAATTGAGTCACAGAGTGGCTAAGTAACTTCTCTGTGATAAAGGAAGGACAAAGTTGGCAAAACTAGGTCTAAATTCACTCACTAGTAGTCAGTGATCACATAATTTCCAAAAGGCTGGCTATGACCTAGATTAGTGTTTTCATGCCATGGACTTATTGCTACTCTGTATGGCATATATTTTGTAGCACCTCTTTTAATATCTTGAAATATTGCTTATTCATTGTATAAACTATCTATGTACCTGGTTTAAATAAAATTGATGTATCATTCTAACTTTAAAATAAAATAAAAACAAAAAGAATTTATTCATAATATGAAATTTTAAATGCTTGTACGCAAATACATGAGAAGATTTAAATAACTCTTATTCTTATGTGCATACATAGAATCAACTTGAATGTGTCAGGCACATTGTGTTGCAGACTGATACAGGTGTGTTCTACTGATGACATTGGTTTTTCAAAATGATGAACAACTTGGTAAAATTCTGAAGGAAGTAAAGTACAATTTCTGTAGTGATATATGCAATACATTGATGAAAAATTCGGCGTATGTAACTGAATGAAAAAGCCCTTTTTATTTACCTAAAAAATGTAGTTAGAGTCTATGCTTGGATAATTTTTGTATACATATTGTTCACTTCACAAATGACTCGTTGAATTTTTTTTTTATTTCAGTATATCATGGGGGTACAAATGTTTAGGTTACATATATTGCCCTTGCCCAACCCGAGTCAGAGCTTCAAGCATGTCCATCCCCCAAGCGGTGCTCCCTGCAGCCATTAGGTATGTATATACCCATCTCCTTCTCCCCCCTCCCAAACCTCTATGCACATAAACTGGAAAATGTGGAGGAAGTGGACAAATTCTTAGAAACACATAGCCTCCCTAGGCTCAATCAGGAAGAAATAGAATTCCTGAACAGACCAACATCAAGTACCGAAATTGAAGCAGCAATAAAAAACCTTCCTAAAAAGAAAAATCCTGGATCAGATGGTTTCACACCTGAATTTTACCAGACCTACAAAGAAGAACTGGTTCCTATCCTGCAGAAATTATTTGACAACATGGAAAAGGAAGGAATCTACCCCCCCAACACATTTTATGAAGCCAACATCACCCTGATACCAAAACTAGGAAAGGACGCAACAAAAAAAGAAGAAAACTACAGACCAATATCCCTGATGAATATAGATACAAAAATTCTCAACAAAATCCTAGCAAATCAAATTCAAGTGCTTATCAAAAAAATAATCCATCCCGACCAAGCAAGTGGGCTTCATCCCAGAGATGCAGGGATGGTTCAACATACGCAAATCTGTAAATGTAATTCACCACATAAATAGAAGCAGAAACAAAGAGCATATGACCCTCTCAATAGATGCAGAAACAGCATTCAACAAAATTCAACACCCTTTTGTGATAAGAATGCTTAACAAAATAGGCATAGATGAGACTTACCTAAAAATGATACAAGTCATATGTGACAAATCCACAGCCAACATCTGACTGGTTGAATATTCAGAAGTTATGGGAGATACATGATAATTTTTCTTTGGGTGGTACTGAACCATGGATTTTAGAAAACTTAGCATTCTTGGTCTCATTTCATCAAATGTCAGCTGCACTCCCCCCCCCCATTACTCCTAGAAATTTTCAGGACACCAAGTCTAGAGTGTGACATCATACATGCTGAAAACATCCAAATTATGTAACTTCTGAAAGTACAGCAACTTTATACATTTTTATAAGACAAATCTCATGTAGCTTCTTTTTCTTTCTGAATTTAGTATATTAATAAAGCACATATACACTCTTGGGTCAAAAGTGCATCTCTTTTATACAATCTTGGGTTACTAGAAGGTGAATTCTTCTATCTTTAAAAACAGAACAGTTACTGAAGGGAGAGTGATCAAGTATTTATCATGCACTTATTTGAAGCCATGCTTTCAAATGCTAAAGTTGAGCACTGTTGATTTAAAATGCTTTTTGATCTTTTTGCTTTCTGTCTTCACATTTGTTTATAAAGTAAAATATAAAAGACATGCAGCTAGATTGCTCTTACTTTAGTCACAATGTGATAGTAATAATAACAATAATAATTTAACAATTAGCATCTGAATTCTTGTTGTGGGACAATATTGTCATTGTTTAGGAAAATAACTTGTTGAGCTGTATAGATATATAGATATATATGTCTCACCTCAAAAGAAAAGAAGGATTCAGCAAAATACAATGAAATAAAAAAAGAGAAAATGTTGTACAAAATAATTATCCCAGGTGATGGTTAATTTTATGTGTCAGGTTGACTGGATTAAGGGATAATCAGCTTGTAAAGCATTTCTGAGTATGTCTGGGATGGTGTTTTCAGAAGAGATTGGCATTTGAATCAGTGGACTGAATATAGAAGAATTGCCCTTATCTAATATGGGTGGGCACAATCTAATGGGTTGAAGGCCTGGATAGAACACAAAAAATTGCAAGAGGTCTGAGATTTTGCTTTCTCTTCTGGAGCTGGGACATTCATCTTCTTCTGGCCTTGGAAATCAGAACTCCAGGTTCTCCCAGACTTTAGACTCTGGGACTTACACCATCAGTACCCACAGATTTTCAGGCCTTCAGTCTCCAACTAAGAGTTACGCCATCAACTCACCTAGTTCTCAGGCTTTTGGACTAAGCCATGAACCAGCTTCCCTGGTTCTCCGGCCTGTAAAAGGCCCTTGCGGGACCTCTCAGTCTCCTGTAATAGCGTGAGCCAATTCCCCAAATAAATCCCTTCTCATGTGTATATGTATCCTAGTGATTCTGTTTTTATGGAAAACCTTGACTAATATGCTCAGGAATTCAACAGATGTGTGAACAGAAAGACTAAGATGATAGTGAAAGGGAGAGCATGGTAGAGAATGACCCAGATATATAAGAAAACTTGCTTTGTCACCAAAATTGAAAAAGGGGATCAACCTAATTATAACTAAATTTCATAGGGCTAGGTGACTTTAGAGATATCTGTATTTCTGGATTAAATTTATAATTTTATATATATATTGTAATTTAGTTATGAATGACCTTGAAGACAGTGAAAAATGAGATCTATGGATATGTTTTACTTGATTTCATGCTATCTTTGTGCTTTAGAAAATATAATTGAGAATTATCTTTATTTTTAACACATATACATATGTATTCATATTTTCTCATATATACATTTGTGTGGTAATAGGAAAATAATGATTCTATATTTGTGGGTTCATAATTTGTAAAATAATGTAATAAGAGATAATTTGATATACTTATAGGTCTCTAAATTTATTATTTATAACAGGAAGACCCATAGGGCTCCAACATGTTGGTGTGAAGAATGCCACTATAATAGAAAATAACAGTGTGTCACAGTTTGAACATATGGCTCCTGTTGTGTTTAGATCAGTGAAAGTGGAAAGCATCCTGTTGTGCCCTACTGAACTTAACAGAATAAACATCCCAGCTCTTCAATGCCAGACTATGTTAAAGAAAAGCAATTTATCCTTAGTCTTCACTAAATGGTAAAATTACGGTGCCGTGCCACTATATTAACACTTCCTTGGTGGTGTGATTTTGAGATTATTTTTAGTACACATTCACAATACAGTCCTGAATGGTATTTGAATTTTTCTTTCTAAAATGAAAGAGTAATAGATACATTTTTCAACAACACAGAGTAATAACTTTATAAAGTAAGTGTATACCATCTATATCATTGTTTTTAAATAAATCTAAATGTTTTAATGATCCCTTTACATTTTCATACATATCAGTTATGTCATTGTTTTTAAATAAATCTAAATAATTTAATAGTCCCTTTTCATTTTGAAAATTAGTTGAAATGCTTTAAAGTAACTTTCTTCATATTTTTCAGACATTCATATAAAATGTTAAAGAAGATACTTGTTTTTATTATACTTTTTTTTTTGTCTGACAGAATAGTAAGATTCCATCATTAATTCCCATATATAGTTGTGTCTATCTATATAGTTGTGTCTGTCTCTGGACTGGAAGCAGTTCTCAATCTCTTTTCTCCCCGGCACACTCAAAGGGTATATACCATTGACTTAGGATCTGGAAAGTAGGGGTAAGGAATAGATTCTCCGGACTGAGAGTGGATGTATGATTCTTGGTTTTGAAACTCTCCTCCCATCCCCACCAATGCATGCTTTCTGATATTGGAATAAGAATTATCTATTCTAAATAATTGATTAATTATATTCTTGATCCAGGCATAAATTGTCTAAAATATTGCTATATGGTAAATGTTTTAAAATGTGTTAAAATGTTTTGAAATGTGTTCTGGTATTTGTGTCATGATATGTTTATATTAAATAATATATTGTAGTCTTTCCTTTTAAGGATTATAATAATTTAGTGTCAATTATTTCAACCTAATTCTAATTTTAAACGTACTCAGCAATTGTAGCCATTCCTTTCATACTGTGACTTTTCCATTCTCTTTTCTTCAACTTAGTAAATATTTCAGAAACTCAGGATGCTAAAGCTAGTATAACAAATGACCTTTTTGTAGATTCCACAACTGTTATTATTTTTCTATCTTTGTTTTATCTCTCTTAGCAAAATCCAGTTTTGCAGAAGCATTTGAAAGTGACACATATCATGACAATTCACCCTTAAATACCTCAGTGTGCATCTCTTAATAACTTCAATACCAGTAGCACACCTAAGAAGATCAAATTTTCAGTAATATCATGTAAATCGTAATCTATATTCAAATTGCCTCAATTTTTCTAATAATATATTTTACAACTTTCTGACTTTTTTGAACTAGGATTGAATTAAGTTTCCAACATTAAATTTGATTTTTAATGCCTCTTAAATCTCGTTTATTCTAAACTGTTCCTCCACCTTTTTATTTAGACTGATTTTTAAAGAGTCCTGGTCAGGTATTTTGTAGATCAGTGCTCCTAAAATTTTAGTGTGCACACACATTATCTAAGAATCTTCTAAAAAACAGATTCTGATTTAGTAAGTCCAGCTTAGGGGCTGACATTGTGCAATTCTGACAAGCTTCCAGGTGATGCTGTATGTCTAAGGACCATGATTAAAGTTGTGGAAAGTCCCGCATTTCCAAATTATTTCTCCATTTCTGTTTCCTCTTCATAGGTATTTTATTTTATTAGGTTCTCTATCTTTAGCATTAATGTAAACTGGAAAATCAATGCATACTTGATACAATTCATGTTAAATATTTTTGGCCATAACACACAATAGATAATATTTGCATAGTTTGTATTGTATTGTGTGGAGACACTTGTGATGATATTCCACTATTAGTGATGCTAATTTTATCACTTCTTTAAGGTGATGAATGACAGATATCTCCACTGTTAAATTATATTTTTTCCCTCTTTTGCAATTGGCCTATTATCTGTAGGTGGTGTTTTAGCATCATGCAGATATCTTGTTTCCCAATAATCTTCCCTCCTTGTGTGTGTTTTTAATGTGATTACTAAATTGTATTTTCATTACAGTTTCATTTCTACTAAAACACTATATATAAATAAAACCAATAATCTACATATTAGTTTACATATAATTGATTGAGTAATAGGTTTAAGAAGAAACAATGCATTCAGGCTTGGAAGCTGCATTTAGTTCAAAAAATTGTAAACAGTCAAATTTTATCCCGTTGGAAAACATAAAGAGCTGTTAAAGAGAAACACATTGCTACTTTGGTTACTTTCTTTCTTAAGACAAGTCCATTAGAAAGCAGGCATAATCACCAGCAAAGTTAACACAGCAGCCTTACAGAGCTGTTGTGGAAGTCTAGGCTCTCATTTTTCCCTCCTCAGCCTCTAGAAGGAGAACAGGGGCCTCCTGGATGACCATGAACTTCCCTTAGCCTCTCATAGTGGCACTTCCTCAGTTTTGCAGTTTAAAACCACCATTAAGAAAGAACAGTTTAAACAGTCAACCGCCTTTTCACTGACTTCAGTGCATTGAGACAGCAAGGTCATGACCTGGGTGGCCTGCTACTTCTCCCTAAGTTCTAAACCTTGCAAGAGAACTGCGGGGATCCCACCTACATGGAGGTTGGAAATACACAGCTCAGGGGTGGACGAGGAGACCTGATCCCTGGATAACAGGAGTCTTAGAGCTAGACGCCCTCCATGGCCCTTATGGTAGTCTGCAAACTCCTGCACCATCCTGCAGTGTTTGGCACAGAAAAGCTTCTCCCTTGCTCTGCAGAAGCCTGGAAAGAGTGGCCAAGGTTGCTTTGCTTGTGCAACCAGTGGGCCATTCTTGCCAAGGCCAAAGTGGAATTTCTGCCATCCACCCCAGGCTTGTCAGAGCACCTGAACTAGATGGTGCTTCTGTAGCATGAAAAAGTTTTGGATGAGCAGCTCCACTAAGAACCTCAAAGATCTGGGTGGCCTCTGGCATCACATTGCAGGGTCATTTTGATGGTGAAGATGTCTTCACCCTTTCCACCAGGGGTGGAGAGAGAAACTATGAATGTGAAAACAAGAAGGGGACCAAATTTTTGGTGATAATTGTCCTTATAGTAATTACCTTGTTAAATGTCCCATAAACTCATTAGTGTCCCCTTCCTCTGTGACCTGCTTTTCCGGAGACAACCTGATCTCCATTTTACCTTTGGAGGTATAGAGACTTAAAGCATAATTTTCTGGAAAATCTTGAAATTCAGGCACTGTTTGGGTCTCAGATGGTCGTTTCATGTCGTCTATATGCACTTATAAGTCTATTAAGGTTGGTGCAAAAGTAATTGCAGTTTTAGCATTGCTGAAATTTGCCATTTGATATTGGAATACATTCTTAAAGAAATGTGGTTATGTTATACATCATTTTAATGTGCATTTCTTCCTTTATGTTTTGTTCTAATGACTTATTGGTGTTTATTTTAGACTGTGGAAATGATGTTAGACAAAAAGCAAATTCGAGTGATTTTCTTATTCAAGTTCAAATGAGTCCTAAAGAAGCAGAAATAACTTGCAACATCAAAAACAACCTTTGGCCCAGGAACTGCTAAGAACATACGCTGCAATGGTGGTTCAAGGAGTTTTGCAAAGGAGAGGAGAGCCTTGAAGATGAGAGAGAACAGTGGCTGGCCATCAGAAGTTGACAATGACCAGTTGAGAGCAATCATTGAAGCTGATCCTCTTACAACTACATGAGAAGTTTCTGAAGAACTCAACATTCATTCTACAGTCGTTGGGCATTTGAAGCAAATTGGAAAGGTGAAAAAGCTCAATAAGTGGGTGCCTCATGAGCTGACCAAAAATCAAAAAACTTGTCATTTTGAAGCATCATTTTCTCTTACTGTATGCAACAACAACGAACCATTTCTTGACCGGATTGTGATGTGGGCCTTATATGACAACAGGCGATGACCAGCTCAGTGCTTGGACCAAGAAGAAGCTCCAAAGCACTTCACAAAGCCAAACTTGCACCACAAAAAGTTCATGGTCCCTAGTGGTCAGCTGCTGGTCTGATCCACTGCAACTTTCTGAATCCCAGTGAAACCATTATATTTGAGAAGTATGTTCAGCAAATCTATGAGATGCATCGAAAACTGCAGTGTCTTCAGCTGGCAATAGTCAACAGAAAGGGCCCAATTCTTCTCTATGACAATGGCCAACTGTACATCACACAACCAACGCTTCAAAAGTTGAACGATTTCAGTCTTGAAATTTTGCCTCATCTGCCATATTTACCTGACTACTCGCCAACTGACTGCCACTTCTTCAAGCATCTCCACAACTTTTTGCAGGGAAAACACATCCACAGGATGCAGAAAATGCTTTCCAAGAGTTGGTTGAATCATGAAGCATGGATTTTTACGCTACAGGAATAAACAAACTTATTTGTCGTTGTCAAAAATGTGTTGATTGTAATGGTTCATATTTTGTTGAATAAAGATATGTTTGAGCCTAGTTATAATGATTTACAATTCAAAATCTGACATCACAGTTACTTTTGCACCACCCTAATAACTCCTTTTGAATATCTATGCCCACAAAATGCATCTAAATCTCTCTGACTATCAACTAAGTCCCTCTCCAAGGTTTCACTAGCCTGTTTGAGGTGTGTATTTCTTGAAAACCAGTTGAGCCCCTACCCAGGACTCTCCTCTTTAATCTCTAATAATCATACCCTGCTGATATTTTGAGTTTCAATATTTTAGTTACCCTCTCTTGACCTAGATTTTAGTTGTGTTCCCTGAGTTAGCTTTTTCATTTCTTCAAGTTTTAGGTTTTCCTCACTGTGAACTCTTAATTCCAGGCTATGCATTCAGGGGATTTACACCATTATTTTCACTGTGAGACACATACTTTCCAGACTGCTTTGAATTTGGGCTGTGGTCACCATTGTAGGAGCCAGAGGTTATAAGTTCCTTTGAAGAAGGGCCTAACAAGCATTGATGGAATCAGCCAGCTTTTGCACAACACGGTCATATGTTCTTTCCCTGTGAGGACACTGGACTATTGTCAGACTTGGATTCTGTAGCTTCATTAAATTACCCATGGGACTCTTTATGAATTGCATATTAAAAAGAGTACCCCTTGTTTCCCAGAAAACATACATGAACTTCCAGAGCTAACTTTCCTCTTGGATTTAAGTCAATTCCTCTTGGATGAGTCACAGTACCTGCTTTTTATTGATACATAACCCCTGTAAATAATCCCTTTTTTTCTTTAACATTTTGATTCTTTCAATTCAACTTAGTGAATGATTTCTTTGCTAGAAGTTACAAAATTTTTTTGTTTGTTTTTTTATTTGTTTCCTGTGAAACTTTTTTATCACTTCTAGGGCAAAACCAACCTGGGCAATTTGCAGCATTTGAGGGCCTCTTCACAGGAGTTACTGTCAGCTAGGACAAGGCCTTGCAGTAGAACAGAAGTTGTTAGTGCTAAATGGGCCTTTGCTGACTTCACGTAGCTGTTGAACTCTGCTCTACTTTTTGGAGAAGGTCTGGAGACGCAGCTCAATGTTGCTGGAGTAGATGAAGCTAGGAAAATAGAGGGATTGAACTTGGGGAGATCTTCTGATGCTGCATTCTCTGCTCTGGCCTCCCTGAGGGGCCTCAGTATGTAGGACAAAGGAACCTGCTTCCATTATGGAGAGGACTTAGAGAGGGATATGGGTACTACCACCAGTGTTAGAGTCAGAGCAGCCACTGCTGCTTAATGGCTCCCTGGCTCACTCTGAGATGGGCTGTCAGCTGATAGCCCAGGCCTTCCAGGCCAGAAATATGATGCCTGCATCTAGTGCTTTTGGCTTGACTGGTGAATCCCTATTGAATTAATTATTAAATTTCTTTTTTTTAATGACTTTTTTTAAATTTCAAAGTATTATGGGGGTACAGATAATTTTGGTTACATGGATAACTTTTTTAATGCTGAGTCATGGTTAAAAGTGTGCCAGTCACCCAAATAGTGTTCATTATACCTGTTAGGTAGGTTTTTGCTCATTCTCTCCTCTTCCCTGCTCCCTGCTTGATTTCCGTTGAGTTTTGCTCCATTCTATACACATGTATGCTCATTGGTTAGTTCCAATTTAATAGTGAATACATGTGGTGTTTGTTTTTCTGTTCTTTGCATAGTTCACTTAGGATAATTGTCTCCAGTTCCATCTAAATTGTTGCAAAATGCATTAAGCCATCCTTCCTCGTGGCTGAGTAGTATTCCATGGCATACACATATCACATTTTGTTAATCTACTCATGAATTGAATGGGTTGATTCCACATCTTTGTGATTGTGAATTGTGCTGCAATAAACATTCAAGTACAGGTGTCTTTTTGATAAAATGACTTCTTTTCCTTTGGGTAGATACCCAGTAGAGGGATTGTGGGATCAAATAGTAGGTCTACTTTTAGTTCTTTGAAGAATCTTCATACTGTTTTATATAGAGGTTTTACTAATTTACATTGCCACAAACAGTGTATAAGCATTCCCTTTTCACCACATCCATGCCATCAGTTGTTTTTTGACTTATTAACAATGTCCATTCTGACGGGCCATTACAGGGGTACAATGGTGTTTTATTGTGGTTTTAATTTGCATTTCCCTGAAAAATAGTGATGCTGAGCATTTTTTCATATGTTCATTGGCCATTTGCATATTTTCTTTTGGTTCTGTATTTGGTGAGGTATCTGAGGTTAGCCCTTTCTTATGGTTGGTTGTTTGTAGGTGATGTTTTAAAAATATCTATTGAGATAGTTGAATGACTTCTTGAAGAATTTTTAATTTACGTAACTTCATTTTTATAATAATATACTTATGGCTTCTTTGATTACCCTCTCTAGAAACTTGGAGGAACATTTATAATTTCACTCTAGCACTTGAGCTAGAGAGCTACCTTTATTTAAGGTTGGTGCAGGGAAGGATGTAATATCCTAGGCAGCCTTCACTTGAAATATTTCCTTTGTGATTTCTGTCTCAACTTGTTAAGTATTGTATCAACTTTAACAGGTAGCTCTTATGTTTTTCTCTCACTGCTTTTGTGGGAACCAGCCACATTTTTGATGATAGGATAATACTGACTCCCTAAAAAATACTGACATATTTATTTTGTACTTACCCATATATTTTCACCTCACCATTACCATTGTTCCATAGTTACAAAGTTGACTTCCTTTCAGATCTTATCTTTCCCAATTTAGAGAGTTGTGATTAGGGCACAGGGTGGGGAAGGGGCAATAATTTAGTCAAGTATTTTCTTTGAATGTTTTCTTCCCATGTCTCCTTTCCTATTGTGGTGAAGGACACAAAGTGGTAGAGTTTTCAACCTGTCCTCTGCCAAATTGAGAGACATTTTACAAGCTTTCTTTAGACTTTTCTCCAGATTTACCCACAATACTACACTGTGCTCATTTGGAGTGAGATGTGTGCATGCTACTGGTTGATTCTTTCAGTTTATTTTTCAAACGTATTTTTAGCTAGCCAATACTCTTTGAGTTTTATGTTATCAGTTTGAGGCTCTTTTTTTAATTTGGGTGCAGGACATTTTATTTTGTAGGGATTTACTTAAGAGGGTATCATGAGAGAAGAACAGGTTTTAAATGTGTAATTGCATTGCCACTATCTTCAAGGCCAGAAAAATTGATAGGTGATATTATACCTCTAGAAATCAGGATCACTTCAGGAGTAAGCCTAGATGCATTCTGATGTGTCCACTCAATACTTTAAAATTCAAAGTCCAGGAGCATTTGGGATGCAAAAGAAAACTGCCTTCCTCCATCTCCTCCATCTTTTTTTTTTCCTTTTCCTATTTAGAAATCACAATATAAAGTACCACTGGAAAGAGTCTAGCTATATGTAGAGAAATCTAGTCAGATACTAGAGATTCTAAAATTTACTTTCCAAAACAAATGACTATTTATGAACATCAAATGTAAACAAATCTGATTATATTTTGGATGAGTCGCATGAGTCAGACCTAAGGAAATGCAATATATTTTTCACATTGTGAAACAATATTCTCAATCCAGAAATTGGAGATAGAAGCATTTCTCTCATTGAAACATACCAGGCCACGCTGAATGATACATGATGGTCAAGTTCTTATCTAGAACCTTGTATAACTGGAATTATAATTTTTTTTATTATTTTGCATCTGGCTTCTTTCATTCAGCATAAATTTTAGATCAATTCTTGTGTAAGTAGATCATTCCTTTTTATTGATGAGTAGAATTTCTGTGTATGAATAACCATAATGTATCAAATTTCCTATTGATAGAGTCTGTGATGTGCCAGCTTTTTGCCATTGTGAATAAAGCAGCTATGAACAGTTTTGTATGTCTTTCAAATGTCTTCACTTCCATTGGATGTATGAATTCTTAGAAGTGACATTGCCCAGTCACCAGAAAACACTAGTATGTTTGCTTTGTTAATAGAAAAGAACTTAAACTCTATAAAATAATTTAAAGAGGTCTATTCTAAGCTGAATATGTGTGACTACAGCCCAGAGAGCCATGCCCAAGAAGCCTTGAGCAAGTGGTCTCACTGTGGCTGGGTTACACTTTGGCTTTATGCATTTTAGGGAGAGAGGAATTACATATAAAGTCATAAGCCAGTATATGGAAGACATACATTGGTTTGGCTTGAAAAGGCAGGACATCTCAAGGTGGGACATTACAGGTTATAAAGATTCTTTGATTTGTAATTGGTTAAAGAAATGAGGTTTTATCTAAGCTTGGAATGTTTTAAGTTAGATAATGAAGTCTATTAATCAGAGACAAGCCAGATATATACGCAGACTCAAGTCATCTGTTAAGTAAATTGATGACCTGCAGGTATGGTTGAAGCTTTGTCATGTATAGCCTTAGACATGTTAGTTATAAAGGATATCTCCAAGAAGGGAAGTGGGAATGATGAGGTATGTCTAATCTCACTTCTCATGGCCAGCAACTCAGCTTTAGAATATTTTTGGAATCCTCTTGGCCAAGAGGGGTTCCATTCAGTCAGCTGAGAGGCTTCAGATTTTATTTTAGGTCATAGTTTTTATAAGAAACTGCCAATTTTTAAAGTGATTGTGCCACTTTGCATTCAACAAAAAAATATATGAGAACTCTCCTTCACATTTTCTGATATCTGGTATTGTCAGATTGTTTTAAGCTATTCTGGTGGTTGTGTGGGGATGTTGTTTTAATAACATTTCACAAAATATTAGTTGAATATCATATCAGAAAACAGGCCTGATGTGGTTTGCAATTACAAGACTTTAGCTATTCATTAATAAAGTTTCATTTATATTTGTTAAAGGATAACAGGTAAAACATTTGACATATATATAAATATAAAATGAATATGTCTCAAATTTTTTATTTGATTAATGAGAGAAAATCAGTACGATGTTACACATGTTCACAGAAAAATTTAAAAAACTAGGGACATAATGTAAAACCAAACTTTACAAATAGATGCAATACTGAATTTTTTCATGAGGGTGAGATAGGGATAATCCATTGTTTTCCCATCAGATAGAATTTATTTCTCTGCCTATAAAGAGAGAAAATATTCAAAATTATTTGAATATTTAAAATTATTTGAATTGCTATTATCTATAACTTATGGAGTTATAAGTGGCTTGAAGACAGAATTATAAAAGCAAAATAGCATAAAATCAGATGCTCTTGAAATGTACTCTAAGCAATACATGTTTCTTGTTGAAGACCCTCAGTAATTTTTTGCACCATTTCAAATACTTACACAATTTTCTCATGCATCCTACACTTTGTGTTTAAATAATATGTTCGCAATTCCATGAAACAAAAATGCTTAAAGGCCAATTCTTTGTGTGTGTGTGTGTATATATGTACATGTGTTTATGTGTGTGGGAGAGAGGGAGAGAGATCAGAAAGCATCCGCATTGTACTTTCTGAGATGAGGTCACACTAATTCCTGTAGAAGTTAAACACTATATCAGGTAGTACATATACTTTTTTTGTGACATTTTACTGACAATAAGAAAGATGCTTATAAAGAAAATTATGTCATACACAGAGACACATATATTCTCTTAACACAATCGGGACTACTGTTATGGAACTCTAGCAATATGCAATGACTATAATTCTATAATTTGGCCAATTAGAAAAGTAGTTACACTTGTGGGCATTTATGATATCTTTATGGACAGTTATGGAACTTCAAGTAGTTCAACTGTTACTGGCTGGATCAGCTTTAATTTGGAAGTTTTTTTTTTCTTTTAAACATAGAATAGTTAATAGAGTTTCTATAGCCCTATTTTCTGACTTACCCACGTAGATATGCCCTCCAAATTAACATGATATGATGAGAATCTTTTAAATGTGTACTACCTGTGTAGAGAGGAGAGGAGTTATAATAAACCAGATAATGAGACTTCAAACAACCAAACAAGTGTCAGAATGCAGAGGAAGGGGACATGCTATTTAGATAATTATCTTTTGTTTTACTCCTAATGAATTCATCAGTGTAATCATTTACTGCTGGTTGCAATATTGGATTGACAACCTATAATTTATGCAATCATTTAGTGTAATTTTATTGTGATTCTTCTAAATGCTAGCACAGTTTTAGGTATTTGGGGTATAGAAAATAGTGTTCCTAAGAACAGCCTGTCAGAGGAGATGGACAAGTTTAAAATTTTTGATAAAATGCAATATGTGTTAAAATATAAATTACTTTCTCAAATAGGAGTGTTAGTTTTAAATGAAGTATAAATTATGTGCTAATTTCTCTTTGAAAAGCAAGTAGTTTAACTTTGAAGGAAAACACTAAGTCTAAATGTAAGTAGATTAATCTAGGTAAGAAAAGCTTTATTTTGGTATACTAAAACAGACTGAAGTTATTCAACGTTTTAAAATTAACACATTAATTAAAATATTTTGTCATAATTATGGATGCAGATGCAGTTGTAAGAAGTAACACAGAGAGATTCTGTATACCCCTTACCCAGTTTCTCCCCAGTGGTATGACCTTGAAACCCATAGTACAGTAGTACAACCAGGATGCTGCCATTCATATAGTCAAGCTACTGAAGAGTCTGTCATCACAAGGATACTTCCCATTGTCCTTTTAAAATCATAACCCACCTCCTAATACCCTTGTGTCTAACTCATGACAACCACTAATCTGTTCTCTATTTCTATAATGATTATCATTTTAAGAATGTTATGTAAACACAATTATACAGTATTTGAACATTTGGGATTGGATTTTTTCACTCCACAGTCCCTGGATATCCACCGAATTTGTTGTGTTTATCAATAATACTTTGATTTTTGTCACTATAATTCCATGATACATATTTTTTTTCACATTTCTTATTTTTATTTTAACTTAAAATATTCACCTGTTAAAAGGCTTCTTTCTGGGTTGTTTCCAGTTTGGAGCCATCATGAACAGAGCTGCTGTGAACATTCATGTGTAGATTGTTTTGTGTGTAAAAATACATATTTATTTCTCTGTAGCAGGGCACAAGAGTATATTTTGCTGGATCATATGGTAGTTGCTTGCTTAGTTTTATAAGATACTTCCAAACTGCTTCTAGAGTAGCATTATCATTTTACATTGCTATCAGCAACATATGAGTAACCCAGTTTTTCCACATCCTCACAGTACTTGGTGGTGTTATTATATTTTATTTTAGTTATTTTGATAGGAGTATGGTGATAGTTTTTCATGATTTTAATTTTCATTTCCCTAATAGCTAATGATATCAAACATCTTTTCATGAGCTGATTTACCATTTGCATATCTTTTACGGAAAAATGTCATATTCTTTTTTACTGTTGAGTTTTGAGAGTTCTTTATATATTCTTAATATCAGTCCTTTGTTGAATAATATGGCTCTCAATATTTTCTCTCAATCTGTAGGTTGCCATTCATCTTTTAGCATGGTGTTCCCGAGAGAAAAATTTTTTTTATTTATGATGAGGACTAATTTATGAATTTTTCTTTGTATGGATTATACTTTTGGAGTAAAATCTAAGAGCTCTTTGCATAGCCCCAAATCCAGAAGATTTTCTCTAGGCATGAGTGATTCAGGAAAAGCTATTATTATGGGCGCCGTGTAATATCCTTATAATTTTGTAAGATGTTAAGTAAAGTTAGAAATAGTTTGCATTTAACATGAATTTGGGGGCACTGAAATTCTTCTCTGCCTTATTTTTTCCTGTGATTTTCAATTTACCTTATATGTTGATGTATGTATTGAGAATTCTTATTAAAATCACACTTTCTGTGGGCAGGTCAGTGTGTTTAATGCAGTAATAGATAAATTGAATTAATGAAGCAAATATCTGAGAAAATGGATCAAAACAAAATATGTATAATGATTTGATAAAATGGAAGCAGACAGGTGGAAGATCATTTAAGCTCCTGGGCATGAAACGAACCTCTTGAAGATAAAGGATGATGTTATGTCCTTTAGAAGAAGGGAATAAAGTCATATCAAAATCAAATTTTCTCATTCATATTTTTTCAGAGCTTATCCTATTTGTTTCTTTTGTACTTGTCTTTTTTCAGAAATCTATAAACAATATTCATTGCTATTGATATGGATCATCCCATTAATAAAACATGAATATTTTTATTCTCATAACTGTAAGGCAGGAAAGTTAACTTTATAACAAATTTCATATCCTTCAGATCAATTAAATCTATTAATTTTTCTCCTTAATTGTATTGAGTAGCATATCAACATGCTAAATAAAGTTTGATTTTAATTATTGTTTTCCTGCTTTTAATGAGAATGTCTCTCATATTTAATCATTAAACACAGTGTTGATCTTTGACTTGATATATACAATTTGTGTACTACCCACAGTATTAATGATATAACTTAAAACTTAAGAATGGGTATAGAATTTTGTCAGATGTATTTTTGGCATATGTTATATAAAGCTATTTTCTTCATGTATGGTTTCTTATATTATGGCATTGCCTAACACCATGATGACTTTGTAATCCCAGAAGTAATCCTCTTTGACATAAAACATAATTATTTTAATACACTACTTCAGATGATTTGCTGATACTAAGTTTATGATTGTTACTTCCATAGGTAATAAATGTAACATTGGTCTGAAATTTCCTTTCCATGTACAATTATTTAATAGTTTCTGCTGATAATTTTATTGTAGCTTCATAAAATTAATATAAAATGGCCTTGTTTTAGATTTTAGATTTTGGAATACACAGAATGGAGTTTTTGTTTTTTTATTTCTTCCTCTAAAAAAAAAAACCAAACAATTCTTCAAGACGCAGAAGTAACTTACTCATGAAACTACTCCGAAGACATATTATCTTAAGAAAAATATAAAATATTCTAATTTTTATTTATAATTACTTTATTGAGATATATTACCAATTCTATATTAAATTGTATTATTTTATGTTATGAATTTAAACATTAGCACAAAATTTTTACATTTTACATATTTATTTTAATTACATAGCCTCATAAATTTCTAAATGTAATTTTATTTTCATTGAAGATTCTATAATTTTTCAAGTGCTTTTTACATTTATCCTTTTATTATCAAAATATTAACATATATAGTTTATCATATTGTATAAAAAGTTGCTGTTT
Organism: Lepilemur ruficaudatus; assembly: GCA_963574885.1. Taxonomy (NCBI): domain Eukaryota; kingdom Metazoa; phylum Chordata; class Mammalia; order Primates; family Lepilemuridae; genus Lepilemur; species Lepilemur ruficaudatus. Next base: position 92,573 of record CAUYRT010002430.1, read on the forward strand.
ATAGTAAATTGCAATTTTGATTTGTCCTGTGCATAATTTATTTTAATATAGCTTTGGATGATCTATAATAATGAACTGTCTTATTTATAGTGCCCAAAATTTAATGAGTTTTAATTAATTAAAGAATTTTGATTATATATTTAATTATTAGATAAATTTTTAGTCTTATTGCTCAAAATAATATTCATATTTTAATAATGCCTCTTTCTACTAGTTTGTGGTGATCGTACATTTCTTTTTAATATTTTAAACTTTAATTATATCCTTAATTTTGACTAATATGCTAATAACTTCAATAAAATTTTTAAATATTTTACTCTAGGAATATTACATGGGTGATTGGCAGAAATTCATGGTTGCTCATCAATATATGTACATATCCTTTCTTCCATGAAGAAAAGGAAAATATTTAGCAGGCATATATCCTTGGTTCTTTGTCCTTTCTCTTCTTTCTCTCTGGATTTTGGATGTTATGTCTGAAAGTTGAATAGCCATCTTACAACCATAAAGACTACCATAGTTTTTGTGGATCATGAACTGAGAGCATGAATTAATTGGGTGCCTGTGTTCAAAGTTTCTCCTGAGATTGTGATCAGGAAGTTAGCCTGGACTAGGTTTTCATCTGAATGCTCAAATGAGGAAGGATCGCTTTCCAAGCCTATTCATGTGTTTCCTGGAAGAATTCAATTATTGATATTGTTGAACAAAGACCTTAGTTTTTTATTGGCTCTTCCTTGCCATGTGGGCTTCTCCATATGGAAACTTTCAATATGGTAGGTGGCTTACCTGAGAATGAGTCAAAGAAAATTTCCAGATGGAAGCCAGTCTTTTTGTAATCTTATCTCAGAAGTGATACCACATCATCTCAGTGGCATTCTACTCACTTAAAAGTGAGTCAATAAACCCAACCTGCACTCAAGGTTAGGAGATTACCCAAGGATATAAAATGCCAAGAAATGACTTTAAAATGTGTCTACTACAAGAATCTATGTCTCAAGCTTAGTATGGCTGAGTGTCATTCCTCATGAGGGAAAAACATTTAAAATTAGCAATTATCTATTTCATTAGGTTTTCTCATCACTGCCATCAAGAAGTTTATAGAATCATGCTACATCACTTTACATAGGTCTCTTTGGACACTTAGGAATGTTTGTAGGATCATTAACTTAGTCCCTGATGCTATCATTGAGCAGCTACACTGGTCTTTAAATTCTACTTCTAGAATTCATATTATGTGATCCCTACTCCTACACTTCCCCAAACCTCCCCCCAAATGGGAAACTAATTGATAGGTTCATTAAACCACTGTAGTCAGCCAGAATGCAGTCCTAAAATGTTATAGGTGTCATATTCTCTGAGGTTTCTTTTCTTTTTTAGTTTTTTTGTTTGTTTTTGTTTTTAATGTCTAAAAGCATGGTACATTACCCTAACTAGATATATCTCTTTCTTTCTCTTTACCTCTTTTCCTCCACTCCCTTTCCTGCTTGCTTTATTTTTAATAATAATCTTTTATTTATCACTTTTTTCTAAAGTCTTTAAGAGTTATTTAAGCAGATTTTTACTACCTTGATTTGGTTTTCTACAGTGTTAAAGCTGCTGTTTAATACCTCTTCAAAGAGTTTGGCTCAGTATCTATGTATGTTTAAAGCAGAAAGTGCCTTTTTCTAAAGTACACATCTCAGATTATTCATATTTTATAGGTGTAATATATTTTCAAATTTTGTGAAGAGTAAAAATTAGAACTTTATTATCTGTTATCCTCATTTTTTGATGTATTATCTTTCATAAGTTTAATTTCCTTTGCTCTTTAAGAAGAGAATACTTATGATGCAATAATTTCTTGGCTTTTTTTTTAAAGCATAGAGGTTTGTATTTATCCATATTAGGGATCAAAGTTGGTTCTCTTAAATACTTGACTTTAGTTCCATACATTGAGGACATGGTTGCATATCAGAGAAATTTACTGCTTTTCCAACAGTTTCTTTCCTGTTTCAGTGAGGACATTCAGAGTATTCTTGAACATTGTATTAATATTAGTTTCCTATGGCTGCAGCAACAAGTTACCACAAACTCAGTGGCTTAAAACAAAAGAAATTTATTCTTTCACAGTTCTGGAGGCCAGAAACTGAAGTCAGCATCACTGGGCTGAAATTAAGGTATCAGCAGGACTGCACTCTCTCCAGAGGTTTTTGGACAGAATCTATTCATTGCCTCTTTCGTCTTCCAGTGCCTACCTTCAAGGTCACATTGCCTTCTCCTCTTGAGAATGTTAAGTCTTCTGTCTCCCTCCTAGACTGCATCTAGGGCCGACCAATAATCTAGGAATATGTTACTATCTCAAGATTTTTAATTTAATCATGTGTGCAATGTCTTTATCACGTATGGTGACATTCACAGATTCCAGGACTTAAGACATAGGGATAACTTTGGTAGCCATTATTTGGTCTACCATAGACACTGAAGCATTTTTCTTAATACTCTTTTTAGTACCCTGCTTTATTGACCGTGCCACTTCTATCAAAATAATTCCCATTGCAACGACTCTGGTGGGCTCCTGAGGTTGTATGATTTTTCTGCAACCTCCTTTCACTACTGTCTCATAGCCTTTCTTTACTTAACAATTACTGCCATTTTAAGGTTAGAAGCTTTGAATTGTTTTTCTGGGAAATCTCATCTGTTTATTTCCCAGTGTAGTTTTTCTTCACATGCTTTAAATTTCAGGTTGGGTGGTCATTCATTCATTCATTAAAAAAGTAAACATTAGCACTACCATTATTATGCTTACAGTCCTACTTGCACTGTATTTTACAGAAAATTCTCAAGACTTGTGCCTGCGAATTAAAACCTTTTCTGGTGCCCCACTGACAAAGGGGTACAAAAAAGGTTTCCCTCTATTTCAAATTTTTTTTTTGGTCATTTCATTGTTATATACAAAGAGGGGGAAGCTACATGCAAAACTGTATGTCACCATCCTTGAAATAGAAGAATAATCCATTTATTAAAATAGGAAAACAGAAGTCATACACATGAAAAACATGAGACTAGACCCAAAATTGTCACCTGAGAATTTTTGCTTAAGGAAACTGTTTCCATGATTATGAATCTTTTAAAGTTTCTATTTTGAAGTAATTTTAAATTTACAAAAATATTGCAAAGATAGTATGAAAGAGTTTTCATATACCCTTTAATCAATTTCTCCTGTTGTTAACATCTTATATTTCCATGGCACATTTGTCAAATTAAGAAACTAATATTAATACATTACTATTAACTAAACTTTAGACTTTATTTGGATTTCATAGCTTTTCTATGAATGTCCTCTTTCCCTTCCAGGGTCCAGTCCAGATTGCAACATTACATTCAGTTGCCATGTCTACCTAGACTTCTCTGGTCTGGGACAGTTTCTTAGTCTTTCATTATTTTTTATAACCTTCATAGTCTTTAGGAGTGTTGGTCAGCTATCCTCCAATCTAGGTTTATTTGATGTTTGTTCTCATTATTAGGCTGGTGTGTTTTTTTTGTTGTTGTTGTTGTTGTTTGTTTTTTGGTAAAGTCCCCTTCTCATTACATTTTATCAGGCACTCCATAATGTCCATTGGCATTACTGGTAATATTAATCTCCAACTAGGTAAAGTTTTCAGCCAGATTTCTCCACTGTAAAGTTAATTTTTTTCCCTTCTTTACTAGTGCTTCAGAAGTAAGTTTTTAAGCCTAGCCCACATTTGAAGAGAATTAAACTCCAATTCCTAGAATGAGAGAATACCTACAGATGTTATTTGGAATCATTCTGTAAGAAATATTTTTTCTTCCACTAAATTTGTGAATTGATTCAATCATTTATTTATTTCAGCATGAACTCAGGAGTATTTGTTTTTAACTTTGCATTATATTTTGGTTATATTTGGGGTACAGTTCAATTTTATGTGCTTTTTTTTTGTATTTTGCTCACATTTTTTCAGTTTTAGATGTTAGTAGCTCTTTCCAGTTGGTATCTGTGCCCATTTGATGTTTCTATATCCTTTTGCTTTTAGTGAAATCTCTTAGTTTCTAGTACTAAAAGATGTCTCAAACTTATATTTTTCCTACTTCATGCCTAGAATCAACTACTTGTCCAATAAGCTATGGTTACTTTTATTGGAGAATAGTATTTAGACATCAAGATATAGGTACTGCATTTGTGCTCATTGCTACTGGGGTGTCAATGCTAACCATGTGTATTAGTTTGTTAGTGCTGTCATAACAAAGTACCACAGACTGGGTGGCTTAAATAACCAAAATGTGTTTTCTCACAGTTTTGAAAAAGGAAACTAAGGCTACAGCTCTGAGATCAAAGTGTTGACAGGTTCGGTTTCTCCTGAGAATTTTCTCCTTGGATTGCAGACCACTACCTTCTCACTATGTCTCACATGGTCTTGCCTCAGCACACACATCCTTTCCATCTCTCTGTGTGTGCCCAAATTCCTCGTATTATAAGGACACCAAGTAGATTAAATGGCGTACTGGCGATTGGGTCTTCAACATACAAAACTGTGAGGTGGGGGACACACTGCAGCCCATAACACTATGCATATACATATATCTATAATTAAATTTGTATCTATCCATTACTCTTTATGTGTATATACAATCTGAACCACACAGAACTTTGATTCCTCTTCTATCCCTATGCAAACCCACATGAATGAACTAAAACTAGGATGCTAAGTATCTTAAGTTGGGATCAATACTGAAGAGTATCTTAAATTTAGTAAGTAAATCAATTAAAAGCTTAACGAATAATGATTACTGTTATTTTGTGATGCAGGGTGTTTGGAAACTAAATCTATTCAATAAATGGTGCTGGAAAACCTAAATAGCCACATTCAGAAGAATGAAACAGGACCTCCACCTCTCACCACTCCCAAAAATTAATTCAAGATGGACAAAGGACTTAAATGTAAGGCATAAAACCATAAAATTATGGAAGAAAATGTAGGAAAAACTCTTCTACATATTAGCCTACACAAAGAATTTATGACTAAGACCCCAGTGGCAATTACAACAACAACAAAAATAAATAAATGGGATTTTATTAAACTAAAAAGCTTCTGCACAGCTAAGGAAATAATCAACAGAGCAAATAGATAACCTACAGAATGGGAGAAAAGATTCTCAAACTGTACATCTGATGAAGGACTAATATCCAGAATCTACAAAGAACTCAGCCTAATCAGCAAGAATAAAATCAACCCCATTAAAAAGTGGACAAAATAAATGAACAGAAGCTTTTCAAAAGGAAATAGACAAATGGCCAATAAATGTATGAATAAATGCTGAACATCACTAATCATCAGGGAAATGCAAATTAAAACCACAATGAGATAGCACCTTAGCCCTGTCAAAATGGCCATGATTAAAAAGTCAAAAAAACAACTGATGCTGGAATGGATGCAGAGAAAAAGAATGCTTATATATTGTTGGTGGGACTGCAAACTGGTACAACCTCTATGGAAAAAAATATGGAGATTCCTTAAAGAATTCAAAGTAGACCTATTCGATCCAGCAATCCCACTACTGAGTATCTCCCAAAGGAAAATAAATTATTTTATCAAAAAGACACCTGTATTCTAATGTTTATTGCAGCACAATTCACAATTTCAAAGTTGTGGAATCAACCCAAGTGCCCATCAGTTCATGAGTGGATTATCAAAATGTATATGTATATCATGGAGTACTACTCAGCCATAAAAAGGATGAATTAATGCCTTTTGCAACCATATGTATAGAACTGGAGACCTTTATCCCAAGTGAAGTGTCTAAAGAATGGAAAACAAACACCACGTGTACTCACTATTAAATTGGGACTAACCAACGAACTCACATGTATATAGAGGGAAGTAAATTTCAGTGGAAATCAAGCAGGGGGAAGGGTGGAGGAGGAGGTGGGTGAAAACCTACTTAACAAGTATAATGAACACTGTTTGCAGGATGGGCACACCTATAGCTACCTGTGACACAAGCATTACTAAAGCGATCCAGGTAACCAAAAACATTTGTACCCCCTTAATATTTTGAAATTTAAAAAACTTAAAAAATAAATAAAAAATAAAAGTTTGTTTCTTTCAAACACTTTTGTATTATTTATATATTACTTATAAGTGTTACAGACTTGAAATACATTAATGATCTAAAGAGATTTGCAGAAATACCAGGGTACAAACCTGAAGGCATTTGTAAGAAAATCTAAAGAACTAGAGAACCAGCCTTAAATTTTTCTGCTTATATACACTGGAATATAGTCATTGTTAAACTAATTATTTTACAAATTTTGGATAAATATTTTAACTATTATTCTAGATTAGAGAAATAATGATTTTAAAAATACTTTACCATAAGTTTGATATTTCCTCAGGAATGGGCATTATTGTTTTAGGGGAAAAAATACCATTTTATCAATTTTGGATAGTAAATAAAAATTTAAAAATTAAAATTCCCACCTTATTTCAGACTGCTTTTGAAACAAGTAACAGCTATATACAAAATCAGGAAGCAGGCAAATATTGGTCTTTCCATTCTTTCTGCATCTACCTCCTTTCTTCCCTTACAGACTCCTTCTATTTTTCAGATGACCAGTAAATTCATGTTTGTTCATCTCCACTTAAGAAACACTTCCTGAAAAAATCTTGTTAAAAAAAAATTAATGCTTAAGGCTGAGGAGTGCCAGGAACAACAATAGGTTGTTGCTACCACTGTATTAGGATACCATGTTTTAAACCAAAAGAATATTCAACAGAAGTATTTTTTTTGTTCTTTCTTTCTATGGCCGGAGTTGGTGAAGAGACAGATAAATATATGTATGAATTAAGCATCTACTCTGATTAGTCACGATACTAGGTATTATTCATAAATTTTCTTATATGGCCATAATGGGTTAAATAATGTTCCCCACAAATTCATGTCCATCTAGATTCTATGAATATGACCTTACTTTGAAATAGGGTCTTCACAGATGAGTTTATATTGGATTGGCATAGGCCCTAAATTCAAAATGACTGTTGTTTTTATGAGAAGAAGGAAAGGATAAAAAGACACAGGCATACCAAGAGGAAAATTCTATATGAACATGGAGGCAGAGATTGGAGTTATGATGTTACAACCCAATAAACACCAAAAATTACCAACAACCACCAAAAGCTAGAAGAAGCATTTTTGTTCTGGCATCTCTAGGAAACTAGTACCATGGCTATTTCATAATCTTGACCAAAGAAGTTTCAGAGATGGGAAAACTGAGTCTTGAGAGACTAAATAATGTGCTCTATATTGTCTTGTGAGGAATGACACTGTAACTTAAACTGAAACTTAGTTTTTAGATCAAATTTCATGCTATTACCACTAACCCTACCTAGCTGATATTTTTAGAACATCCAAATTGATGATACAGAGGGAGCTAAATTTACCCCTAGAATTTCTCTGAATATGCAGTTTACTCATATGTGCACACACATGCTCATACTCACACATATACCTTCAAACATGTCACTTTATATCTAATAAGTGTGAATAGTTTAATTAACTATATTAAAACACCAGGATTTACAATCATAAAACAAATCGTTAAGACAACCCAGACTATAAGGCTAAATATATATGACATGTGGAATAGATTTTTGGGTAGAATGAGCCACTGGAATGAAAAGAAAGTAAGATTTATGCTAAAGCTAAGTCATAAACACAAAGGGACAGAGTTGATGTGTTTGATTCATGTTCATTATATAATTGATCTCAGTGTATAGTGGATCAGATGGCATTTCTGACCTTTTTAAGTAGCAACTTTCTTGGTAAGGGGACAAAGAAAGAAAAAAAAAGAATAAAGATTTAAGCCAGAATTATTAAAGAAATAGGTGCTCTCAGTAAAATCTCAGTAAGATCTGATAATGATCTCAGAATAGCACTTTGCATATATTATGTAATCAATAAGATAGTGTTTCATAATTTAATGACTGAAGGTCATGTTTCTTAAGGAGTATCCAACTCCAAACTAAAAGCTACAAGCCCTTACTAGTTTTATTGCTAGAAATTAATTCATATATAATACTTCCACAACTACCTGTATTTGCTTCGTGGTATGTTGCCTGTTGTTTTTTTGCTCCAGTCTTCTCATGATATTTCTACATATTATATTGTATTGCTGATCTGCAAGACTTACAAGGTTAATGCCACTCTAGCATCACTGGAAGAAATGGGAACCTGCTGTTCTCTTGCTTATTTCAATTGAACAACCAACAGTAAGCAAAAAAAAGTCTGTTTTCTCTACTGAATTTGTGGATCTAATACAAGTGAGAAATGACAGATAAAATAAGTTACGACTACAACGCAGACATAAAATTCTCTAGGCTCCCTCACCAGGACAGATTCCTGCTCTACACCCCTCCTTTCTCCTGCTTGCTTATGTCTCAGCTTTCCTGAGCATGTGCATGCCCTTGAGCCCAGGACATGCCCCACAGCCCAGGAGTTGGTAGATTGTTTTTGTACTTCATTATAAGATTCTGTTATGAGAGGTGTTCTTTTTTCTCTTTTTTCTTTTTTCTTTTTTTTTTTTTTAAGACTGCCTGTCAACATGGTTGTCCCTATAGGAAACATTATAGCAAAGTGATTGAGAAATTTGACAGAAAAATTAATCTCTGGAGTCAAACTGGCTAAATTTATACTCTTGCTCCAAAGCTTACTAGTTGTTTACCTTTACCTTATTTATCCCCTTTATACTTGATATTCATTTTCCTTATCTACAACTTGGAATGATATCTATGATGATTAAATTTGATGTATTAATATTTCATCAATACATCAAATAAATTGTTGAATACATTAATGTATGACACAGAGTGTCATAGTAATGCAGTAATCTTAGTGTTGTCTTTTTCTTCTTCTTTCAAAAAGTCTCCACATTCTCACACAGAGCTATACTATCTACCATATATGAAGGAAGAAAGTCGTGCAATAGCTTGACAACATATTGCTCAATGGTTGGGCTATGAAGTTTTAAAGAACTTTATAGTATAAACTTTATAGTACCTTGACCTTTGGGTTAGTCCATTTTCTTTTGAGTTTTGCTCATCGAGTGTCAAAAAATCACAGAGTGCAGGGTATGTCTGATTAAATGAATTACAGTTGCTTCAGAAAATTAAAATGAATAAAAGAAAGCATAGACTCTATAAAATTAGTAAGAAAATTAAAATTTACTAATGTGAGGCAACTGAATGACCAAAAAGAGGTGAAAGAGATTGCTTGAGGAAAGCATAAAAGGTGATAGATAAGAAATTGATGCAGAGACTGAAACTGATGCAAATATGAGTGAGGTGAGAAAGAAAATATCAACTGAGCAGTTATTATTTACATGGTCTTTTCACACACAGTATTTCATTATAAACATTACAATAGTTTTGTGGATTAGCAAATATTAATACGATTTTTCCATGGTAGAGATGAAGAGCAGATTTAGAGAAATTATGCCTTCCATATGGCTAATAAAGGCAGGATTGTGATTTAAACCTAGGTCTTTGTGACACAAAAACACACTGACAAAGAGGGAGACAATGTTGGTGTGAATAAGGGAATAAAATAGCTCAATGGCTGAGACTTCTAGAAAGATAAAGTTTTTTCAAAGTGGGTGGAATTTTAAGAATGTAAACTACCATGATTTTCTGTGGTAAGTAGGTCTGTGTAAACTCACTCCAAAGGCCCAGGAAGCTGAGAGGCTGTAGAAAGAGGCTGACAAATCCAGTCTTTGAGAAAGAAATATTTAATATGTACTTGCAAACGGAAGGCTGAAAGTCAGGTTACCAGTTGGGTAGCTTCAGAAATCATGTAGTGACATGAAAATTAACCGACTTGCAGTTTAGGTGTTTGTTTGTCTATACTATGTATGAGCTATGGATACATCAGTCTCTGGCACAAGCCAGAGACTCCATAAGGTCTGGAATTTTATTGCCGTTATCACCTAAGGGCATAGATAGCACAAAGTAGATAGGAACACATCTGGTGATTTTTTTACTTTTTACATCCATTCACTTTTTCCACTGAAAGTCACAGCTCAGATTACTTGTGGGTGTTCTTGTCCTTTCTTGTTAAGTTTTCAGTAAATTGTCTTGATCCCTAATCCTGAAGACATACAGGAGCAAGTATGGACATAAAGACTTGAAAAAATCGTAGTATAACCACAATAGTGCTTATATAATCAGAGCCAAGAAGTGCATGCAGAGGTTGATGTGACCTCCATGGGACATAATTTCACTCTCTCTCTCTAGAATTAAAATGGAACATGAGTATATGAAGTATGGGGCTACCAAAGCCACTTTTTGCTATGAGAAGAGAGTCTGTGTGAAAATGGAGTTCCACCTAGAGGAAAATGGTTTGGGATACGGAGAGAAAGAATTCTGTTAACATTGTTAGATGTCTTGCCTCTGACTGTCTCTAAAGTCTGCCCTACTCCTGAACTTTTCAGTTACATTTTTTTTTTCTTAAATGGATCTGAGCTAGAGTTTTTGCTATTAGAGTTCTAATTGACATAAAGGCAGGCAATAGGTTTGTGTTAAATGACTGTCGAATAAATGAAAGAAGGATTTTCCCTGGAGTCTGGAAAGCTACATCTGTAAGTTACTAAGTTCTAGGACAGAAATAGTTAACCTGGTGTCCACAGGTCTGTATGCACTTCTAATGATTTGACACATGCTCTCCCCCTTCAATTATATAAAACAATTTCAAGAGGGCATGCTTATTTGCATTTCCCTGGGGTAAGGAACCAACATTTTCATCACAGTCTCAAGGAAGTCTCTATCTTGTAACTTTGAAAAGAAAATGAAATGCAGAAAGCCGTAAATTAGAACACATCAGCATTTGCATGATATCTATTTATAGCTACAGGTTTGTTGAAAAGCAGTTTTCAAAAATTATTAAATTTGAGTGCTAGAAGACATATTAAGTACTATCTCAAATTTTTAGCCTAAATTTAAAATAAGACCCTTTAATATATGTTGAATTTTATTTTGAGATATAAGATATCAGACCAAATTGACTTTGAATCATTGCAAAAACAGTTATCCCCTTAGATTAAGATAGCACTGACACTTTGAGTTGTGGTAATATGTTCATCATCACCAGCTTTTCACGAGACAGGTGCACTTTTTGATATAGCAACAAAGTAGAGATCAATTTGAGAAGTTTGATATGTGGTAATCTTTTCAGCAACAAAGTTATGCTTGCTCTAAAAATATTTTGTAAAAGTATAAAAGATGGTTTTTATGATTAATATGACTCTTCTTTTCTCCTTAAATATTTTTGCTACATTAATTTCCACATAAAAATATGTCCAATATCCATCTGAATATTTTGGTTTTCATGGGACACCTTTGGATATGGATTTTAATCAATGTGTAACTTGGTTTTGTTTAATACAGACAGCTACTGGAAAGTTTATATTAGGATTTTTTTCTTCATTGCTATTTCACAGTATCTCTTTTCAGCCACAAGACAGAGACATTTTAACCAAAAAATTCAGGCATATGTAAAAGTGGAGAAATGTAATTTGAAGGAAGAAAACACAAATAACTTTCAATAACCATTTTGAACTTCCTTTAGTTCAAAACAGAGTGTGTTACAAATTCCACCCAAATTCAAATAACAAATTATTAAGCAATTGCTTTTTGTTTAAATATATTTTTAGAGTACACTTTTTCAGACAACTTAGTTACACCTGTAACGTAGTATTTCTAATGAAATCCAAGAGGCAGTTTTCCAAGGTTGATTGTATTGTGTGAGTGACACAGACTGCAGATCTCCTTTCCTGTTCCCCTATTTATAACAGCTTGAAAATGACTTAAAGTTGGTGGGAGCTAATAAATGAAAATGAACAGAGAGGATTTAGATTAAGTGTATTGATTAAATGTTTGCCTATTGCAATGAACACTTTGGGGGGGTGGTGATAGATTTTTGGAGTCATGCAAACCAAGTAAAGAAATTTATACTTAGGGGAGAAAAAATATTTTAAGTGAATTCATAAGGAGTGGTTAGCTCAACTATATTGCATAGATAAATTTGGCTCTTGCAAACAGCAGTATCCACCGTGGTTCTGTGAGCCTGAATCTCCTCCCACAGGGTGCTGGAGGAGCTGAGGTAGTGAATTATTCACATCTCATTATGATTCTAAGGAATTTCCTGTGAATATATCCTTGCTAGGAGATCCTACCATACTGACCACAGCTTAATGGACCAGAGAAGATCACATAACTCAAGTGAAGGCAATCATAAGTGTGGGCAACAAGAGGGATGCTCTTAATTTACTGACTGATTCAGATTCTCTCTCAGGAGCTTGGATTAGATAAACAGAATTGGCAGCTGGTTAGAAGTGGACAATGAGGCAGAAAAGAGAGAGAAAGATTGTGGGCATATCTGAGTTGTGCTAAAAGCAGATTACTAGAATAGGAATCAGAGAATTTAAATTGCTAACGGGCCAGGGAAGTAATTTAGGAGTTAGAACTGAGAGAGTCCATTTCACTAAATTAGATTAGTTTCCATAACTACTGTCTGTCATGGGTTTCCATGATGTTTAACCTTCCATTTATGAAATAGGCAAATATCACTGATTTCATAGGTATTCAGATTATCTCCATCCTTTGAAATTAAATAAACACAAATAATATTCATGGCTACAGTTTACCATCCTTTGTGGTTGTGGAATGAAAGCAATGTACTATTACAGAAAGGTGTGATCTCCTTGAGGGAAAGTACTACGCTATACTTTCAGCACTTGATACATAGTAAGTACCCAATACATATTTGTAAAATAAATGTCGGAGACAAATGTGTGCAGGATAAAAGTGGGAAAAGAAAATAGGCAAAAAACAAAAGAAGGCAAAGACATACAAACTTACCATTCATGATAATAAACAATATAATGACAAAGCAATTTTGGATAAGAGACATGCATGGAGGATTTTTTTTTTTTAAATCAAGATCTCTGGTTGCATTAAATAATGAAATTCAGTATTGAATTGAAAACATGATTTAGAACTTTCTTAAGAATTGCCTATTGAGTCTCCTGAAATTAAAGAAAACAATGTTAAAATTCATATTTTTTCCGTTTCTCTTGATATATTTTCCTCAAATGCTTTTCTGTTGTCTCTGAGTGAAAAAGGAGAGGCATGTTTAAAGAATCTGGTATTTGCTTGTGGTTAAAGAATCTGGTATTTGCTTTCTAGCTCCCATAACTATGAGAAAAAAAAAATTCTGTTGTTTAAGCCACCCAATCTATGGTATTCTTGTTATAGCAGTCTGAACTAACTAAAACAACCGCATTCAACCCATGAGTAAAATTTATTTTAATAAATAAAATACTCACTTTGATTTTGAAATCGTGAAATGTGGATACTTTTAGGAAGTCTGGGAAAATGAACATACTTTATTTAGGATAAAGGAATCAATATTCTCCCAGATGTTCTTGGTACACATGTACAAGTAAGATATTTATTAATGAATTCTGATTATTTTAAACTGTAAATCTGTTTCTTGCCATAAGTCTGGATATGCACCACACATTTGAAAGCTAAATATTTTTCATGATTATTTATGTTAATATTAGACAACTTTCTTCTTACCGCCCCCAGCACTGATATTTTAAACTACCAATAATGTTGATAGGGTTTGCTTCTGTGAGTAGGCTGAGAATTTATCTTCAGCCAAACTATGGTATTCCTAGAATCTTAATTATTATTATTTTTCTTTTTCTTTGAGACTTCAGGCATAAAAATCTGTTTTAGAATTAATTCCTCCCTATGTATTTGGTTTATAATTGTTATATGTATGCAAATTTCTTGCTGTTAACATCCATTATTTTATTTTCTTTAATTTGTGAAACTGAATTCTGTTCTTCCTTATCGAAGGCATAGATCATAGACTCAGATAGTGCAAATGTCCTGCAAAGTTTATGATAAATAGTGAATTGAATGGCTCCAAGCCACTACTACATCTTTACATTTCTTTGTCCTTTCATCTTTGAAACTAATTTCATATGTATATTCATACATATAAGTAAACATTATGAAGCCATCATTTATTCTTTATTTTTTATATATGCTTATAATAGATTAAAAATATGACTAGCCTTTAATCCAAGTTATGCCGTATGTTGCACAACTTTTAGGTATGATGCCTCAGGTTTCGGGGACAAACTCTCTGAATCTAATTTTCTTATTCTAAACAATAGATAAAAGTGTTCAAAAGAGGGACAATTCTAGATAGCATTAACATACATTGAGAACTGTACAAATACATTTACCTTGATTTAAATAAGATATGAAGTTGAATTCTGATTTAAGATAATAGTTTGAGAGTACTTGCCTCTTCTCCACTCATCTTGTACTACCTCTCAGGGTCCTGTTGACATAATTGCAAACTATATTTATATTAAAACAAAGATTCCTGGAAAAAAAGAAAAGATGCATCATCAGATTACATGTTTGGAAGATTTCCTATGGCATAGAAAGTAAACAAATTTGAAGACTGAGACCTCCATGGCAAACAAACACCAACTGTGAGACTTCTTGGTTCTTCCCTAGGCAGCTCTGAAAAGATCAGCTTAGAGCCAGTAAATACAAAGGGTAGGAATGAGTTATCAGAACATCATCATTGTCATTACATTAACACTGCATTAAAAACTAGTGAGCCTGTTAATATCGTCCCTTCTTATTATATTTAGCTCTGTTCTTAGCAACAGCTTCCCCTTCCTATTATAAATCACTTAAACTTCTTTCTCTAAAATAAGTACATCATCTGCCTGGATATTTACTCTTCCAGTAGGATCTGACAAGCAATTTGAGCACATTTAGAGGTAATTCTGTATCCTCACAATAGAAAGGGAGAGGGAAAAGGGGAGAAAAGGCAGCTTTATTTAAGAGGGAAACATACTAAATAACTTGAATCTCAAATTTAAGAGCTCCTCACCTTAAATTTTACTAGGGTATCCAGGCTGTCCCCCAGTTTTCAGTTCATATCTCCCAGAATAAAAACTAACATTAATCTTCCATTCAAGACACAGCTTTGTTAGAAAACAGGTCTGCTGAACTATAGAGAAAAAGACAAGATGGCTCCCTTAGTCTATCAATAAAAACCAATGTGTGAATGGACGAGGATCACTAATATGAAACAGGACACAATGAACTAGCAGAAGTCTCCACAGAGGAATATGAATAATTCAATAAAGAAGAAAATCTTAAAGCTCTAAAATCCTTGAGAGAATATTTTAATCCAAAGAAAGAAAGTGCTGAAAACCAAAAAACAAAAAACAGTTTAAGAAAACACATCATCAAGAACTAAAAATTATATTTGTTAAATATAATTATGTGGAGGGGGCAAAAATATATAGTAAAGCTGGAAGCCTAGAAGATAAAGTCAAAGGAATTCTGAATAAAGACTAAAGATATTTTACACGCACACACACACACACACACACACACTCAGTAGTCCATCCTTATCCATGGAGATATGTTTTAAGAACCCCAGTAGATGCCTAAAAACAGATAGTACCAAACCCTATATATACTGTTTTTTCCTATATATACATACATATTTACGATAAAGTTTGATTTATAAATTAGGCACAGTAAGAAATTAACAATAGCTAATAACAAAATAGAACAATTATAACAGTATGCCAGCATATACTCTAGTGCTTTGGGGCCATTATTAAGTAAAATAAGGGTTACTTGAATGCAAGCACACAGTCCCTCAACAGTGGACTTGATAACTGAGATACCTACTAAGTGACTATGGAAGGGTAGCAAATATACAGTTGACCCTAAAACAATGCATGGGTTAGGGATGCTGACCCTCTGTGCAGTTGAAAATCCACTTATAACTTTTGACTCCCCCAAAACCTACCTATAAATAGCCTACTGTTGACCAGAAGGCTTACTGATAATATAAGCAGTCTATTAATACATATTTTGTATGTTATACGTATTATATATTGCATTTTGACAATAAAGTAAACTAGAGTAAAGAAAATGTTATTAAGAAAATCATAAGGAAGAGAAAATATATTTACTATCTGTTAAGTGGAAGTGGATCATAATAAAAGTCTTTATCCTTATCATATTGATGTAGTGTTAGCTGGGGAGAAGAAGAAGAATTTCTCTTGCTGTCTCAAGGGTGGCAGAGATGGAAGAAAATTCTCATAAAAGTTGACCTGCATGGTTTGAACTCATGTTGTTCAAAGGTCAAACTCTACAGCCAAAGGGATGATTCACACCCCAAGTGGGATGGCACAGAGTAGTACAAGATTTCATCATGCTGCTCACAATGACATACAATTTAAAACTTATGAATTGTTCATTTCTGGAATTTTCTATGTAATATTTTCAGACTGTGATTGACTACAGGTAACCATGAAAATGAAAGCACAGAGAATTTTATATACATATATGTATATACACATATATACACATACATATATACACACACATGTGTGTGTATATGTGTGTGTGTATATTTATATAGTATAGATTCAGGAGTTCCAAATTCCTAATCATAGAAGTTTCAGAGTTGAAGAAGAAACAATGAAGAGAAAAATGGTAAATATTTTTAAAATATAGGGTGAAATTCTTGACATATTATCATGTAAAGAAAATCTTAAAATCTTCCAGAGAAAAAGTTAACATAGATAGGAATAGGAATAACATTTGAAGCCTCGTGTCATGAGCAACACTGAAAGCTAGAGGTCAAAAGCAGAGCCTTCAACCATTATGAAAAGTGCTTGTGAACATGGTATTAATAGCTTATCAATCAAGTGTGAAGATAAATAAATACATTTTTATACATTCATATAATTAGGACATTTACCAATACCCCCACACCACCTCCTGAAAAATTATACAGGGCTAACTTGGTAAGATAAGTATTGAAAAAAGAAAAATTATACCAGGCTATTTGATGAAACAAAGAGAAAAGAAATCCAAGAAGTAGAAAATATAGAGTTGTAGGAGGATTGGAAGCTTGGATTGGTCCCAGAGAGAGAAAAAGCTAACAGGTTAACCTTGATACTAGCCACACAAATATATATATATATATATATATATATATATATATATATATATATGTTTTATATATTATATATTTATTCAAGGTTATAAAATAAAGGCTTGAGTTCATTAAGGTTATAAAAGTAATTCAAAAGAAAATTTAAAATTAAATTGTTAATAGTTATTTCTGCAGAGTCATAAAGAGATTTAGGAGATATATTTAACTTTTTATTTAATATCATTCCAGTATATGATTTTTTAAATCTGTAAATATTATTGGTCATAATATCGATAATAAAGAGTCAAAAGTATTAAATAATTTATGTCTTCCATTTATTACATTTATTCAGTATATGTTTACTGAGTGCTAACTCAGGCCAGCCATGGTGCTAGATGCTGGGCAGATGCTGAACATACATTTTTCTTCATTCACAATACTGGCACAGTGGTTAAGAATGCAAACTTTAAAGTCAAACTGCTTGGGTTTTTATTTCTATTCCAATAAGTACTCATTATCTGACATTAGAGTTGATTAATCTCTGTTTTTCAGTTTCTTAGACTAGAAAAGAGTTTAACAGTGGTACCTACTTCCTTAGGGTTGTTGTGAGTATTGCATTAGTTAATGTATAAACCATTTACAAGAGTGCTTGTCACATGGCAACTGTTAGAAAAATGCAAACTATTATTCCTATCATTATAATCTAATGGCAACAACATACAATTCTACAAATCTATATACAATAAAGTGAGATGAGCCTATTACTTTGATGTATGGTTTGTCATGGGAGCATATATCTGTCTAATGGAAACATATGCTTTTATTTTTAAAGTATTGTTTCTAAGGGAGAGATAATGGCTGCTCTTTTAAAAAACTCAACACTTAGGTGATGAAGAATGCTGTAGACCTACACTTATCCTGAAAGAAACCTAGACTCCAGGCACCAAGCATATTCTATGCAGTCATTTACATGAACCATCTGGAATTTGGCATCTGCATTCCAGATTTATGATTTAGAGCCTTAGGAATTATTTTTTTTAATGCTTTAAACCTTCACTTTTTTCACTAAGTCAATTTATTTTAGAATGTTGTATAAAATGATTATATAGTTGGCTCTCCATATTCATGGGCTCCATACTCATGGGTTCCACTTCCACGGATTCAATCAACTGCAGATGTAAAATATTTGGGGGGGACAAGATGTCTGTACTGAACATACACAATTTTTTTTCTTGTCATTCTTTCCTAAACAATACAATGTATTTACATAGCATTTACATTGCATTAGGAAGTAATCTAGAGATTATTTAAAGTATATGGGAGGATGTGCACAGGTTATATTCAAATACTGTGCCATTTTATATCAGGGACTTGAGCATCTGCAGATTTTGATATCTACAAGGAGTCCTAGAACGAATCTCCCACATATATTGAGGGACAACTGTATATATTTATTTTCAGATTTTTTTCTGTATACAGTAAATGTTTTCTTTTTTAATGATATAATTATATTTTATGATTGACTTTTGTTCTATACATCCTCACAAACATTAAGTATCTACACAAAGGTAAAGAAGTCATTTTATCAAAAAGGCATCTACACTCGAATGTTTATTGCAGCACAATTCACAATTGCAAAGATGTGGAATCAACCCAAATGCCCATCAATTCATGAATGGATTAACAAAATGTAGTATATGTATACTGTAGAGTACTTCTCATCCATAAAAAGGATGAATTAATGCCTTTTGAGTCAATTTGGGAAGAACTGGAGACCATTATTCTAAGCAAAGTATCTCAAGATGGAAAAACATATGCCACATGTACTCTCTAACAAATTGGAACTAAGCGATGAACACACAAGTGTGCAGAGGGAAGTAAAAGTCATAGGAAATCAAGCAAGGAGAGAGGGGAGGAGGGAAGAGGCCAAAACTCACCTAACGGGTACAATGAACACTATTTGGGTGATGGGCACATTTATAGCCCTGTCTCAAGCCATGTATCAAAAACATTTATACCCCCTTAACATTTTGAAATTAAAAAAAAACAATCACAGGGAGTGTTTTATAATTTACATTTGATGTTTGATCTTTTCTGTGGTGATTTCTATCCATATTAAGTTGGGGTCAGAAAACTGATGTCTTTTTTCAAGTCCCTCAATTTACAATGTCCATATTTCCAGGGTTGGCTTACACCAGATGAGCTCTTCCTAAAAAAATATCACGGGACAGCAGAATCACTATCACAGCCAAAGTGAGTTAAGGGAAAGCATTACTAGAGAGGGGAGCTAGAAATATCAAAAACAATAAAGTTTATGGTTTTAAATAGAGCATCAAATCTAAGTTATTAAATGAGGATAACACTAAATTAATGAACGATTAGGTCTGTAAATGAGAAAGAGAGGCTATGTAAAATTAGATGCCAGAAATGTTCCAGAGTGAAGGTTTCAACTTTAGAATAGTGAATTCCAAATATGTAGCAAAGCAAATGTTGAGTAAATGGACCCTGACGCTCCATGCACGACAAAAGATGCCCATTTTATCTAGGTATTTCCTTAGCTTGCGTTTTAATAAATTGCTTTCAATCTCTTCCTAACCAGATCTTCACAGTGCTGCTAGATTAATGTTGATTAAACATTATTTTAATTATATTATTTTCATGCTAAAGAACAAATAGTGTTACCTCAAGATGAAACTAAATCTACTTTGCTCCTTAATTTATATATACCTAGTATAAGCAACTTCATCCCAGTGTTTATTATTACCACTCTACACAATTTAATACAAAAATTCAGTTGCTTTTGTGTCCCTAGTGTTGTGCTTATTTTTGCTTCTGAACCTTTGTTCTTGCTCATGTTCTTTGCTGGAATGCCCTCCATTGTGCCTGTCATGTAACCAACATGTCTTCAACTCTTAGTTCCACAGTATTCCAGGAAAACTTCTCCAACCTCTCTGAGTTCTATTACATGAAGATTCTCTATTTGACTTAAGTATGTAAAATTTTATTTCCAACTAAATTTTACATTCATTGAAACTGAATAGTTTTTATCTCATATGTTTCTTGATAGCCCTACAATGCAGGGTAAATATATAATCTATACTTGTTAACTATAAATTAATTCTTTGAGGATATAACACATTAGATGATAAGTAAGTTATTAAACTGCCACACTGTGTAGAAAATATTCCTCCTCTACTCTGTGAAACATGAGAAGCTGGTACAGTTTTTATTTTTAAGTATGGTAAGCACAAGAGACAAATTGTACATATAGAAAATATATCAGTTGTAGTTATGACTGCTATTTGAGTTGCATTTGGATATAGTAGAGTGTTAATGCAAAGAAAGTCTGACTAGAGTTGGGGTCTTCTTGGAAGGCAAAAAGGATCAATCCCACCACTACCTATCATAACCAGGACCCAAGAATTAACTCATAGTAGCTAAAGTTCACACAAAATAAAAATAGAAAATAAAAGGTCAATTTGTTAATATACTGAGAAATATCACTGTCACATGGATGGAAATCATTCAGGTTTGTATGGTTAGTGAATTTTCTCTTTCTGTCTATTTGGGAAGTCAAATCGTAATCAGAAGCTATGTTATTAGTTTTACATAAAAATTTATTTTCACATTAACTGGATATATTTAAGTCTATACTAAGAGACAAATTTGAAGTCTCTACTAATAGCATAATTTATTCATATGATTGTACATATATGAGAAGCAAAAGTTATATAGTGGGCATAGAATTAGAATTAGGTTATACAAATTAAACCTATAATGGTATCAGAAATATTTAAAATTGTTGTTTATCCTATCGACTAGATTCATCTCTGTATTAGGCATTGGCTTCACAGTAGAATATCTGATATTGGAAGTTGAGTAGGGAAGATTCTCTATCCCTGACAGTGCTTAGACATAAACTTACTTCGTTTGACTTTTTACTTCCTCTTCTTTTTATGTGTCTATGATCAAGCAACATCTTTTTAAATAGCATGTTCTGTCACGTTTTATTGTAATGGCTAACACCTTGCCATAATATTGACCAGTAAGAATGATACTGGGCACATTTTTATTCTCACTTTAATGAGAATGACTCCCATATTTGCTGTTAGTATTATATTTTCCTTTTTATATATACCTGTGACATTGTTTATTTATATATCCAAACTATCTTTGAACTGAAAGTTTAACAGTTCCTTTTAGGTAATAATGCTTATCACACCTTTTAAGTGCAGATTTTATAGCTTAACACAAATGGCTCTCCACTCATTTCTGTTTGGGCAAAGTAGAGAATCGCTATTTTCTATAGTGATTCTAGATCTCTAATATTGGAAAAACCAAGCACCATTGAATACAAGGATAGTGAAATAAAATCAGGGTGATTAAGTCAGAGTTTATATCCAAGGGTTGATATTCCTCATCTTCTTTCCCTTTGGGTTTACAGAATGCTGGTAGCCAGACTTACACTTTCTGATAGGAAAGTGGAAGAGTAGTCTGGGAAATCTGAGTAGCCTAAGAAAAACTACCTAAAAATAAGTAGATTGATGTGTCTCCAATGAAGAAGCTTAGCTAGGTTATCCCATGGTAAACCCTAGAGTTGACAAGGTTTACTCATGGACACAGAGCTTTCAATCCACTTAGCAGTATCCCTTCCTTAAACATGAGCAGACTGTAATGGCTCATCATATATCAGCGAAAATTTTCTAATATTAAAGACAAAGACCAAAACTAATAAACAACAAGAGATGCAACTTGGAAGACATAGAGGATATGCAGATATATGAACTCTTTAATAGCCTTCGAGAGATAAGAGAATTTACAGAATTCCTGAATAGAATAGTATGCTATTGAAAAAGAATATTCAGAATGTATGAGTTCTTCAAAATTTAAAATGGTAGAAATTAAAAAATTTAAATTTTAGAGGATAAATTGAGAAAATCTTCTAGAAAGAAGACTGTGGAAAATAAGCAATAAAAGACATAATAATTAGTTCTGTATACATGTCCAAATAATAAGAGTTATAGGAAAGGAGGAAATCGTTAATGATAAGTCAAAAAAATTCTCTAAACTTGAAGTATATGTGTTTACAGATTGAAAGAGTCTGCTGGGTAACCAACACAATGAATGAAATTAGAAATAGGCCAAGCCATATTGCCATGAAATTTCAGAACATTGGGGGAAAGAGCTAGTAAGCTTCCACAGAATACAATAAAAACACATCAAATACAAAGGGTAAAAGAATCCACCACACTAAAGATGAGCATAAACTGGAACAGTGCTTCAAAATTATGGGAGAAAAATATTTCAAATAGATTTCCACACCTATTCAGTGATTTACAGAGTAATGATAACATCTAAGAGTAAAGAACCTCTCCCCACAAAATTATAAATTTTTTAAATTACAAAATTAAGATCCTGTATTATTTTGAAAAATATCATACAGAATCTTAATTTTGACTGATCAGTGCAAGTTAATGTGATTTAATTTCCATAGGTTTTTTTTTCCTTTTATGGAATTTTTTTTTCTTTATTGAAATGTAATTTACATATCATGTCTTTACTCCATTTTAAGTATACAATTAAATGGTTATTAGTAAATTTACCAAGATGTACAACTATTCACATAAATCAGTTTTAGAGGATTTCCTACCCCCTATTGAAACCCCTAATATTCATCCCCAAATACATTTCAAGCATGCCCCTCCCCTTCATAGTGCTCACCATCTCTCAGATGTGGGTCTACCCCTCAACCCCCAAATCCCTAGTGAACACCACCACCATTTGAGCACCACAGTGTTAATCAGTCAGTACCAATTTGATGGCAAGTACAAGTGGGGCCCATTCTTCAGGTCTTGTGTCACCTTACTTCGAATAATGGGCTCAAGCTTAATCCAGGATAATATAAGCAGTGCTAGCTCACTGTTGTTTCGTAAAATTGAGTAATATTCCATTGTAAACATATACCAAATTTTAATAATCCACTCATACATTGACAGGCACTTATGTTGTTTCCATGACCTAGCAATAGTGAATTCTGCTGCCATAAACATTCGTGTGCAGATGTCTTTGTAATAGAATGTCCTATGCTCCTTTGGGTAGATACCTAATAATGCTATTGCTGGATCGAATGGTAATTCTATTTTTAGCTCTTTGAGGAATTTCCAAATTCTTTTCCACAAAGGTTGCACCAAGTTGCAGTCCCACCAGCAGTGTAAGAGTGTTCCTGTTTCTACACATTCTTGCCAACATTTGTTGTTTTGGGATTTTTTGATAGAGGCCCATCTCACTGGGGTTAGGTGGTATCTCGTTGTGGTTTTGATTTGCATTTCTCTAATGATTAGAGATGTTGAACATTCTTTTATATGTTTGCTGGCCGTTATTCTGTCTTCTTTGGAAAAGTTTCTGTTCATCTCCTTTGCCCATTTATAAATGGGGTTGTTTGATTTTTTCTTGTTAATTCTTTTGAGTTCTAGGTTGATTCTTGTTATCAGACCTTTGTCGGAGGTGTAGAGAGCAAATATTTTCTCCCATTCTGCTTTTTGTTTTTTTAATAAGTCATTATATCTCCTGCTCTGTGCTGGACCTCAGGAGGTCCCAGAGGGCACCATGCCAGGTGGAGAAATTGTAAGTGATCATGCATGCCAAAGCCCAGCATTCAGAAAGGCATAAATGTCTGTTTCTATGCTTCACCTAGCTTGTTTCTCCCTTGCCATTCCAATAGGATGTCAACTTTCTCTCAGAGTCTCCTGCCTCCAGTCTGCTTTTTGTTATAGCTCAGTCCAATTGTTCCAGCAAAAAAATCTGGCTCATATATAGTCAAAAGAAGACTTTTCCATGTCTAGAAAACTGTGGCAACACTCTATTGTCTAGTAAATTTAAAAAGCAGCAAGAAAAAAGAGGTTGAAGAGGAATGATATAGGTGTCTGCCCATTCAATGGACATTTTGTGCACCACCTTTTTGAAGTTACTGTGCCTGGTACAACAGGAAGAGGAAAAACAACAAACCATTCTTTCACCATTCTCTTATCCTTTCATCAGTGAAGTATTTATTGATCATCTACAATTGCCCGTGGACCTAGGGATATAGTAGTGATCAAGATAGATGTAATCTCTGGATTTAAGGAGCCCAGAGGAAAAGGGGATTCATCTTTTCTTGGAAGTTTAATAAGGGGAACATTTCCTAGATGCAATGATATTTTTGTTAAGCATTGAAAGTTGAGTTGAATTATCATTGATTATGGAGAGGGAAGTGAGTATGTAGGAGAGTCCTAATAAACATGGATAATAGAGGGGACCTTGAATCCATTAAATTTGTGTCTTTCCTTCCAATTGCTAAAAGTATGCCTTTTCTTTTAACACTTTTATTATCTCGTTTAATGCTCTTTAACAACTGTGTAGGTTTTTATCATGTTCATTTTATAGACAAAAGTTCAAAGAGGTCCACTAATTTTCTCATTGTCTACTAGCTAGTAAGTAACAGCTAGGATTCTACTCCAGATCTTCCTGAGCCAAAGTCCATGCTCTTTTCACTATCCTACTCCATTTATCTAGAAGGCAAAAGAGTAGTTAGGAGATAGTTATTACAAGGCAAGCTGTTTTGTGAATGCTTTCTGTTAGAGAAAAAACAACCTAACCTGAGAGTGATTAGAAAAAGATTAATAAGGAAGATGGTGATGTTTGAAATGTGAAAGATGAGTAGTAGACATGTGTGTGTGCAAGCACTTGTGTATGTGTGCTTTAGGTGGGTGAGAGGTGGAGGTGAAGTTTCCAGAAGAATATATAGCACACGCAAAGACCTTGAGGCATGAAGGAATCAATTGCTGTCTAGAAGGTCCAGGGCTTTACTTGGATTTATGGTTTTCCATGGTGTGTGTGCATCTCTAAATTATTTTAAAACAGTTTATAGTATGTCTCCATTTTTGTTAAATGGAGTAGATGTTGTTTTATACATCCACTCCAATCCCTCACCTCCTATGAACAGGATGTGGGCACATAGAAATAAATCTAATTATTTTGTAACATGAGCTCAGATCGAACGGAACTCATTTGGGGTGTTAGTGCTCTGGCTCTGATCTGTCTGCTCTCACCACACCACCACTTTGCTCACCTGATGGAATGAATATTGGATGGGATGGGGAAATGTCTCAGAAAAAGAAGCCATGACAATTTCTAAGTAAATGTAATAAATCAGGAGGGTTTTTCAAAGGAATAAAAAGTGTCATTTATGATGGTTATAACTCCTACCTATACTCACTAAGATTCTTGTACTTGTGCAGGTTAGACTCTCCCATGGTAGATAAAATTATTACTTGATCTGTCAAAAGTGAGGGGCAATACTTTTTTCTCCCTCCCTTAGACATTTCATTTTAAACAGCCATCTGCTATTATTTCCTGCCCTCTCTCTGTGCTAGTGAAAACAGTGAAAACAAAGACAATCAGTGTTGAAAAAGTTGCATCAAGGAATTGAAATAGAGGGTAGTGGCACAAGCCACTGAAAATCATGATTATCACCCATAGGAATTTCTAGGAAAAACAAACAAATATTCATATTTGAAGAGTTATTACTTCTATTTCATAGGAGGCCTAAGTTATAATCAAAGAGATGGTAATTATTATAAATATAATAATAATAAATAAATAGCTACCATTGTTTGAACATCTACCCTACCTATGGCAGGTATTAAAACAGATTCTTTTTAGATATTATATCATTGACTCCTTAAAACAGCACTGTATGGTATATGTTATTGTTATGCTATCATTATTATATTAATATTATTTCCATGGTACAGAGGTTTGAACTAATGTGCAGAAATCCATGTACTAATAAATGGCAGAGAATGATTTCAAACTCAATATCATCTGACCCCAAAACTCATACTGTTTCCTTAATGTCTCATGGCCTCCTATCTCAGGCCAGTTAGAAAAATATACTTTGTGTTTGCTTGTTAGTTTATAGTTTAATGAGTGCTTCAGAGTCTCCTCTTTCATTTGACCTGCATAGCAACCATAGTATAATAATAATTACTAGTAATAATTATCAGTAACATTAAAATAATAATAGTAGAATATGTAGCATTTATACTTATCACTTATAGAGTCTTACTAGGTGCCAGGCACTGTGTTAATCACTTCACATGTGTGAGCTTACAACCATCTTATGCAGTCAATGCAGTATAGTTGTTAAGAATACAGGGACTGGTGGTGTGAGGTTAATGGGTTGGACTCTTGTCTCCATTACTTTTTTTAAAATTTTATTTGTTTTTCTTTAAATTTCAAAATATTATGGGGGTATAAATGTTGTTGGTTACATGGATCACTTTTGTAATGCTTGAGTCATAGCTATAAATGAGCCCATCACCCAAATAGAGTTCATTGTACCCGTTAGGTAGGTTTTCTCCCATCCCCTCCTCCCTGCTCCCCCCTGCTTGATTTCCACTAAGTTTTACTTCCCTCTGTGCACATATAAGCTCATTAGGTAGTTCCAGTTTAATAGCAAATACATGTTGTGTTTGTTTCTCCATTCTTTAGATGCTTCACTTAGGATAATGGTATCCACTTCCATCCAAATTGTTGCAAAAGGCATTAATTCAACCTTTTTTTATGGCTGAATAGTACTCTGTGGTATACATATGCCACATTTTGTTAATTCACTCATGAATTGATGGGCATTTGGGTTGATTCCATATCTTTGCAATTGTGGTGCAATAAATATTCGAGTGCTGGTGTCTTTTTGATAAAAGGATTTTTCCTTTGGTAGATACCAAAGTAGAGGGATTACTGGATTGAATGGTAAATTTACTTTTAGTTCTTTGAGGATCTCCATACTATTTTCCATAGAGGTTGTACTAATTTGCAGCACCACCAACAGCGTATAAGTACTCCTTTCTCTCTGTATCCTATTTGAGGTGGGACAATCACTTAATGTCTCTGCCTTAGCTCTTCATTGTAAAATGGGTTAAGTAAAATTACTCATATGGTGGTTTTGCAGATTAAATTATATAATCATAAAGTGCTTGACACATAGTAAGTACTCTATAAATAATACAGTGTTTATTTCCATGTCACAGATGAGAAAATTGAGGACTAGAGAGACTATGGGACTTTGTCTAAAATCTCCAGTGTAGTGAAGGGATAGAGCTGGAATTTGAATGCAGGTCTGTCTGACTCACATTCTCTTAAGCCTACACTATACTATATGAAATGTGAATGGTCTCCCATTAATCAATCTGTTATACATTATAATAGACACTGTTTCACAAACAGCCTTACCGTTTCACACTTCTCTGCCTTTGCACAAGTCTTTTCTCTGTGTACGGTAGTTTCTCCCCACTTGCCTAACCTGGCACAGATTGTCTTGTCGTTCTGGATACAATCTGAAGCATCACAGCCTCCAGAAAGGATTCCAGGTGGATTAGGGAGTCTATCTCTCTATATCCACAGACCCCCTGTGTTTTCCTCAAGCATTGTACTACAGTTAATTGTAACTATATCTTTTTTTTTAATATACAGTTATGAGCTCTTTGAGGGCAAAGATCATGTCGTCTTTATCTCTTTATCCCCAGTACATAGCAGAGTGCCTGGCACATAATGAGTGTGCAATGCATTTATTTATTTAGTGAATGAATGACAATAATTGTTCAGGAGGGTTCAGGCCAACATTGTAAAGTGTATAGTGAAATGTTTCTTCTTTATGTGAGACAATTGAGCAAGCTAGTAATTTTAAGACCTGGTAAAAATTAAGACCCCTAGTAAAGAGAACTTCAAATGTATCTACCCACATACACCCATAAGTCCCCCCACAAGTGACAGTCTTCTAAATATAGATTATAGTAATTTAGTTTTAAACAACTCATTTTCAGCATCTGACATATTCATTAACCTCAGATAGGGAAATTATTGTGGCATATTAATTTTTCCCAACAGAAGACATTTGTCATCTGCGCAAGTATCATTAGTGCTTGCTACAAAGATGGAAATGACACACTGTCTCTACTGAGTGAAGAACACAGTAGAATTTTAAATAGTATCAACTGGGCTTTCTAAGCCAGCCAACCCTGTGTACTTTTTGGGCCCTCCTTAGACAGGGCTCATGTGACATCAGCAAGAACATGCTTTATAAAGAGAACAGAGAGTAATTTATACATCTTGGGAAATGTGTTATGAGTGCCATATTTAATTTTTATTTTCCTCATCAACTTTGTTGGGGCTAGCAAGACTTTGAATTTTGGTGTTTCCCAAGGCTTGTCTGTAATATTCTCTTCTTATTTTGTATTCTTTTCCCACTTTCATGTGTCATATACCATCTATATGCTAATGGCTTTCATCTCCACCTCCAGGCAGGCTCTCCTGGTTTCCATACCCTTTTATGCAGCTGCTGGCTGCCTAAACAAATATACTGAAAACATTCTCATACACCTCTAATTCAAACATCCAAATATGGCTCATTATATTCCTCTATCTTCAGAGCTGATTATTCTATAATGAATGATGAAAGGACATTTTCTCAGAATTTCATGTAAGCCTCCAAAGGTGAGTCCATATGCAGTTGATACACCCACATTCTAAAGAATTGTAGCTAGAGACATCCCTTTAGGACCTGTAAATGGTGACTGACCTGATCCTAAGATAATCATGCAATCATCTAATTCCATACTATATAAAGGAAGACTAGAAACTCAAATCACAGTCATTGAAACAGTGAGTTGTTAGCCTAGGAAAACATCCTAGTCAAGTGAAGTGAGTCCTGGAAGATCTCTGACAGGGAGAGTGGGGTTGTTTGCACTAAGAGAAAACTGATTTCTCACTCCCTGACCTGCAGCTTTCTTTTCACCCCCTCTCAGGCTACTGTAAATCAGAGCGGGGTTGGAATTCTTTGGAGAATTTGACATATGTACAAGGGTTTAGAGATGTATGGGAACATAGATACCGATGCTTACATTAAGAATTTGGGAGGCTGGCTAGAGTCATTTCTGAAGGTAGGTAAGGAGAAAGAGAGAGTCATACCTGATTTCTACTAGTTTTGTGGGGCAAGAAATCACATATACACAATGGGAAAAAGTAGTCTTGTTTGAGCCTTCTTAAGGGTATTGCTTCTAAGAGGGTAGTTTGTGAGGTGAGTGTATCCCAGGAAGTATGGGGTATGCCATTAGGGGACACAAGTGAGGGATATTGTACATATTTAGCCATATGGCCCCATTACTTATGTTAAAGAATTACATAGTACCAGGTTCTCTGTAGGGTCTTCCAGATGAAACTCACGTATGGGCCACACAAGAGGGTTGGCTCATGAATACCTCCCACACAGAGATCACTGACAGCCAGATTACAACACCATTCATATGAGACCATAGTACTTGCGATAGATTGGATGTGGGAGATGTCAAATGGGAAAAATCAAAACTATTATTTTTTTGTCTTGAACATCTGGATGGAGGGAAACATCATTCACTAACGTGGGGAAATTGAGAAGGAACAAGTTTCATAGGGGAAATCAGAGTTCTGTTTTGATACAAGTTTGAGATGCCTATTAGACATTCAATTACAGATTTTTTAATTGACACAATAACAATTATACATATTTCTGGTATACATAGTGATGTTTCAATACATATAATGTATAGTGATAAGATCAGGGTAATTAGCATTTCCATCTTCTCAATCATTTATTATTTCTTTGTGTTGAGAAAATTTAATCTCCTCATTCTAGCTATTTGATAACTATATCATATATTATTAACTATAATCAATAGTGCTATAGAACACTAGAACTTTTCCTCCTATCTAGGTGTAATTTTTTTATCCTTTAACAAATCTCTCCTTATCCCTACTTTCCCCCCAATCTTCCTAGCCTCTAGTATCCTCTGTTCTACTTTTTACTTCTAAAAAAAAAATCAACCTTTATTTAGCTTCCACACGTAAGTGAGAACATGCAGTGTTTAACTTTCTGTTTCTAGCTTATTTCACTTAATATAATATCCTCAAGTTTTGTCCATGTTGCTACAAATAACAGGATTTCTTCTTTATGGCTGAATAGTATTTCATTGCATATAAATACTACATTTTATCCATTCACCTGTTGTCGGGCACCAAGGCTGATTCTGCATTTTTGCTATTGTGAACAGTGCTACAATAAACATGGAGTTGCAGATGTCTCTTAGATATACTGATTTTCTTTCCTTTGGATAAATGCCCATAATGGGATTGCTAGATAACATGGTAGTTATCTTTACAGTTTTTTGAGGAACCTCCATATTGTTCTCCATAGTGGCTGTAAAAGTTCCCTTTCGTCTGCATCCTTGCCAGCATTTATTTTATTTTATTTTTTCTAGGTATATAATTTTTTAAAATTTTACTTCAGGAAAATATGAGAGCACAAACATTTTGGTCACATTTTATATCTTTGCCTCTCCCTAGTGTGGGTTAGTGGTATGCCCCTCCCCTCCACAATGCTCACCACATCCCTCAGATGTGGGTCTACCTCCTGAACCCCCGGATCCCTGGTGAACACCACCACCATGTGAGCTCCGTAGTGTTAATCAGTCAGTACCAATTTGATGACGAGTACATGTGAAGCCCATTCTTCCAATCTTGTGACACCTCACTTTGGATAATGGGTCTAAGCTCAATCCAGGATAATATAAGTGGTGCTAGCTCACTGTCATTTCTTAAACTTGAGTAATATTCCATTGCAAACATACACCAAATTTTAATAATCCACTCATGAATTGATGGGCACTTGGGTTGTTTCCACGACCTGCAATAGTGAATTGTGCTGCCATAAACATTTGGGTGAAGATGTCTTTATTATAGAATGTTTCATGCTCTTTTGGATAGATGCCTAATAATGCTATTGCTGGATGAAATGGTATTTCTATTTTTAGCTGTTTGAGGTATCTCCAAATTCTTTTCCACAGAGGTTGCACCAATTTGCAGCCCCACCAGTAGTGTAAGAGTGTTCCTGTCTCTCCACATCCTTGCCAGCATTTGTTATTTTGGGATTTTTTGATAGAGGCCAATCTCACTGGGGTTAGGTGGTATCTCATTGTGGTTTTGATTTGCATTTCTCTAATGATTAGAGATGATGAGCTTTTTTTTTATATGTTTGCTGGCCATTCTGTCTTCTTTGGAAAAGTTTCTATTCATTTCTGTTGCCCATTTATTGATGGGGTTGTTTGATTTTTTTCCTTGTTAATTCTTTTGAGTTCTAGGTAGATTCTTATTATCAGACCTTTATCAGATGTGTAGAGAGCAAATATTTTCTCCCACTCTGTAGGTTGTCTGTTTGCTCTAGTGATAGTTTCTTTGGCTGTGCAGATGCTTTTTAATTTGATCAGATCCCATTTGTTTATTTTTGTTGCTGCATTAATTGCTTTGGGGGTCTTCTTCAAGAATTCTTTGCCTAGGCCGATGTCTGAGAGGGTCTTCCCAACATCTTCTTCTAGGATTCTTAAGGTTTCCTGCCTTAGGTTTAGGTCTGTTAACCATCTTGAGTGTATTTTTGTGAGAGGTGAGAGGTAGGGATCCAGTTTCATTTTTCTGCATGTAGCTATCCAGTTTTC